>JAVQJD010024534.1:0-23081 GCA_036023655.1 Nannoperca australis | reverse complement strand
CCATTTGACCTGCATCAAATTCGGCATGTTAAACATGTTAAACTTCAGTACCTTTCAGAGGGTTAGTTAAACATATTCACTAATATACATTTAATTCAGCAGGGCAAAGTAAGTTCCTTTGTTCTTGTGTCAAGAGTTCAGAGTGTTGAATCTTCAGCCCATATGCTGGAATGTGGGAGTATTAGGCTAGTTTACTACAGGCCTGTTGTAAATTGGGAAATTGTCACTTAGCGTTCCCTTAATGTCATCCCTGAGTCCGGGCGGGTCATGTTTTATGGCCTGGAGTTCATGCAAAAGTGTCTGTTCAAAATGATAAGTCTTCCAAATTGTATTTGCCAGTATAGTAGTAGATTTATATTTGGGCAGAATATGGACAGAATACTTCAGTATCATGTTCCAGCTTTCAGAAATGACAATGAAAGAATCCCTCTGTGAGAAATAATTCTGAGAAATGAAAGCTAGTTGAACAAAAGCCAAACCATAAATGGGGCATGACTTCAGCCCTGTATTGACAGATTATTCTTCTGGAGCGAGCATGCCGTCTTCATTAGAGGAACTGTACAGCCGCATAAGGGATTTCTGCACTGGCTTTACACATTGCTGTGATGACTCCTGCTTGGGCAAGACATGCACACTCCAATGAATCATAATGGTTTTAAACACAAAGGGACAATTTGGGCACAAATTTGTGTATTTTTAACAGGTTAAACACTCTTTGTAGAGATGAATGAACCGAATGCACATTTATTTTGTTGTGACTGGTGGCATTACAAACAGATCCATGTACAGTGGATCTGCAGTTTGACACCTAGATGAGTTCATTTTTTTGTGTGCATGTGTGTGTGGGTGTGAGCATGTGCGACATTGTTTGTTTCTGTGGGCATACTGACAGCAATGTAGGTTGCTTCTGTTGCTGCTGTGTGCACGTGGGGATGTCACTGTATCCCTCGTTGGTATTTTCCACAGGGGTGAGATTGGCTAGTGTGCCTGTCATTTCCAGTGGGTGCCCCGTGGTGAGGCCGTGGCTGTTCTCCTGCAGGGGCCACATTTCCTGCCAGGTGAGCGACGGATGATGAGCTGGGTGACCGCTGAGCAGTGGCTTCTTTTGCCTGTAATTAGCCCATACCTGAAGAATGGTCTCTTTGAAAGGCCGTGTGGTCAGCGTGTAAAGGATGGGGTTAAGGGCGCTGTTGATGGGGAGAATAAATATGACAACCCAGGAGCTGATGGTACCTGCAGAGAGAGAAAATACACAGAGAAAGAAGTAAAACAGAGCTGGTATATGGTCTGTATTTAAAGATTATTAAGTTCAACATGAGTTCAGAAAATACATAAAGCCCTTTATAAAAGTAATTAATATAATAAATAAAAATCCCTTTTAGCCCTACAGGGGACCTTATTAGGGAGCCACAGTTCACCAGTATATTGAAGTAACGGATTGTGCACAACACTTCCACCCCACACACTTCACACTCATTTGGGAATGATTCTCAGGTATTTGATAACTGCAATACTCCACTAAAATGTCTCTTTTGTTAAGCCAAAAGTGGCAATTTTGGTGATTTATTGACAAAGCAACAATAATTTGGAACATTTTAAGCATATGACTGAAAAGTGGAGAAGTGGATTTTGCTGCAGTAGCTGTTAAATGACTAGGCCCATTTTGATGCTTATTTTCTGATGTAAATGTTGGTGACTGTTGAATACAGTGGCTGTGGATTCTACGGCTGCTGTTCCTGCGCAAAAGAGCATTCTACAAACTTTTCATAGCCACACTGCAAACCCGCTGATATGATACTCAAAATGTATTCCTTTAAATTGTTACCGGGAATCTCCACCTGCAGCAGTGACAGGATCTTGAGGATGAAAATGGGGATCCAGCAAAGGGAGTCAGTAATGACGATAGAGAAGAACCTTTTGGCGATGGTCACCTCTTTCTTGATGTGGTTGCTGTATTTAGTGGTCTGAGTCCCTGTTCTCTGGATGTTATAAAACATGCTTGCATAGGCTAAGACAATGATGAGAAATGCCACCAAGTTCAGACCTGCAGAAAGATATTTGGTTAGTTTCTGGATTGCCATACAACTGCAATAGCTCATATTTGCAATGTGGATGTCTAATTATGACAAAACTTAGCATCCAAATGCAAATAAATACAAATACACTCACTAAATAATGAAACTGTGCTTTTCTAATTAGCTTTAAAGAGTAAGTGAATAAAGAAAACAACAACAACAAAAAAGCTCAAAGGACTATTGAATTCCTACCCAGGAATATGACAATGGAGTAAACATGAGCCCAAAGCGTCTCTGGCTGCTCGGAGTGCAGTGGGAAGCAAACTCCATTGGTGCCGTAGAAGTTGCGAAATAGCCCCTTGAAGGACAGCGGCAGGAAGGCAATAATAAAGCCAAACATCCATATCCCAAAAAGGATGGTGACAGTTCGTCGCCAGCCAGGCGTCAAGTACTGGAATGGGTAGACAATGCAGATGTACTTCTCCAGGGTGAGGTAAGTGAGGAGAAGGACAGATACCTCAGTGGACAGCATGGCCAAAGAGCCAATGACCTGACACTGACTGCTGTCCATCCAGGCCTGAGCGTGACGGTTGTACTCGCCGCGAAACTTCAGATCGTACGCACCAATCATGAAGAGGTAGATGCCCATCAGCCCGTCTGAACCTGACACAAAAGAGAGCTCTATTTGGCAACACATTCAGAAGATTTATTGACTGATTAGATGGGTTATACAATGAAACAACTCTAAAGATGCATTAAGATCCAGTATGCCATGAGTGGTTTAAACAAACTTGCACCTTGATTGCCTGGTTCATTCAGAAACATGAGCACAATGTGAGCTGAATTTATCTGAACACCAAATAAACCATTAAAGCAGTTCTCTTTCAAGGAAACAGCAATGCAGTTTCTTAGAAGTGACAGTAGAATCAAACAAAGAAAAGAAATGGCCTTACATGAAAGTCTTTGTCTATGACATGGAGATGGACAGCAGCCACTCAATCTTGAAAATCCATGCATAAGAAAAGTAACTAAGGACGAACCAAAAACAAAGCTACAATTTAGCAATGGCTTCATGTGTTCTGATCTGTTATACTGTCAGTAGAGGAGGTTTGTTGTCAAGAAGGAAAGACGTAAACAAACAAACTCATTGAATAGGATATAAAAATAATTCTGTATTAGACATATAGATACATCCAAACTGTATAGCATACATTCAGAAATGAAAATCACGTAGCGTAAAAACTTTTTGTTGTTTAAGCAGGGATTTGTGTCCGACTAGTTCTTAACCAGGACAACAAACTCCCTGAAGTCTCCTCTAGTTCAATTTGATCTAATATGGTTATAATTGTTGTTTTAACAACAAAAATTGTTGTTGTTTTTTTATTGAAAAATTAATCAGTTTCCAGTGTTTATGCTAAGCTAAGATATCTGGCTGTGGCTAAATATTTAATGGACAGACTTGAAAGTGGTATTGATCTTCTCATGTAACCCTCCGCAAAAAAGCGAGTAACCTTGTTATTTAAAATGTCAAACTTGTTCCTTTAAATTGCATGATTTTGTTCTGGTGTGAAAAAATATCTTAATGTAGGACCACACATCACACAGTAGGGTTCATCAACTGGCGGTCCGTGGACCACATCCAGCTCGCCAAAGCTTCCCATCTGGCTCACAGAACATAAATGAATTCAGAAAATGCAAACAATTGTAGCAAATGTGCTACAATATTGAGAATAGCGGCATGATAGTACAGTAATTATTTTATGAATGGAATGCAGCTTGTGCCATATTTTCACGCAAGAGCGGGAACAAACTTATAAGTCTAATTTAACATCTTGTTTAGGTTTTTAAATCACATACTTTTTGTGTCTGACAAACAATTCAAAAGGCTTTTTTTCCGGCTTGATAGCACCAAAAACGATTAATATGTCCTGCAAATCAGGACTGCATTCTGCAATTGCATTTCATATATTGAGTGTCTAGGTATCTTTTTGGATATCTCATATATATATATATATATATATATATATATATATTTATTTAATTGAAAGTCCGGCCCCCACCACTTTGAGAAATTCTGGCCCTTGGACAAATGTAGCTGATGACCCTGTCATACAGCAACATGGAAAAAAACACATTGCATAATAGCTTTGACCTATTATATTCATGTGTCATCAATCAAAGGCTGCTTTGGCACCGTTTAAAAATGTTGCCAGAAAAGATCGGCTTTGGCTATTTGTTCAAAGGTTATAAAGGGGATTATGACATCTTTATAACTTTACATTGAGTGGGCAGATCATTCTACTTTCATGCATAGACTGTTGGCTTGTAATCTACATCAATTTTTAATGTAGACATCGATACAAAATGTTCTTTTATTACACCTACTTCCTCTGCCTTCTGCGAATTCATCACAATGTTCTGCTGACACCTTGAACAGAAATGTAATTAACAACTTAAATATCCTGTGAGGAGTTTGCCACTGCTTCATCAGTCTCTACTTAATGTTCAGTTCTTTGCTAATAAACTCGTCACTCATTTTTAATTTTACACACTGTATATAAAGACATTTATATTATACCCTAATATTTGTCATGTAAAAATTGAATGTGACAGCTGAGGTGACGATTTGATGTGCATAACCTGAATGATTCTCAGATACCTTTTAGAGCAATACATGCCATTTAACCTAATATGTTTTGCCTATCTAGATGCTTCTGTAATTGTTATTTAGTTATTTAATTATGAGATACAGAAGCAGTAATATAGTATACTTTTATATGGAATTCCCACAAGTTAAAGATTAAAGCTGACCTCTGGCTGACTCAACTGGGCTCACAGTACGCTCTGATAGGGCAAAGAGGATAAAGGAGACATGGTGTCCAATTGCATGGATACTGACTTGACATCCTTAGAAAAGGAGAACGGTGTTCAAGTGTGTGAAGCAACTACTGGAAAAGGTGTTAGGAAAGAGAAGGTTAGATACAGAGAGGCAAAGAATAATGTATGATAAATGTGTGAAATGACATTGGAAATTAAACTTAAACAGTTAAAGTAATATTGAATGACCACATACATTATGTTTATTACTTTCTTTCTTTCCAGACTCAACTCTCCACTCCTTTAAAAACTGGATTATATATATTATTTATATATATAATAATATTATATATTATATCTGGACTACTTGTTTTAATTAGCTTATGTTCAGAAATGTGTGTGAGGCTAAAAACAGCCCCCATTGATATGCTAGTAATAAAGTAATTTAAATGTCAGTGTCGCAATTCATTGCGGATGTAGCAGGAAAAGGCAGATACTTCCTATAATGTAGAATTTCTGCTTTGTATATTCTGAGCTCTTTGATCTCAGCTGCTCTGAAATGTATAGTAAGTTCATATAGGATCCTTTATATTTGACTTATACGTTGGAAATACGTCTATACGTATTGTTTTGTGCTTTTATGTTTTCCCTCCCTGTGCACTTTCTAGTCAAATCATATTCTCTCTTACGAATAATAACCAAAAATCTAATAAACACTAAATTGTTTAATATCTGCCTAGAACCATTCAGTAACGGTGCCAGCAAGTTCCTTAAAAACTTTTTTTTTTAATTTTGTTTGCTGTATATTCTCTTCAACAACATACTGTCAGGAATCCATTTTCCTTCTGTGGCTTAAAATGTCACGGTGAGACCAACACTGAAAGTCAAACAGAAGCTAACATTCCTCATGCCAAAATGTGAAGGAAAGGCATTACATTATTTTTACCACGAGTGGCTGCAGCTTATCTCAAACCCTTATCTGTGTAATGTCAGTGCTATCTCTCATCTTCAAATAATTTCCTGTCACACACTATACTCGTTAGAAAGATTGGGGTTACTGTCCATTTTAAAAAACAAACTTGACAATCTCCTCTTAAATGAAACATTTTGACAGGCACAATCTGAATTAATTTTAAATATCCTACTGAGTTAGCAGAATTTGTCATTTCCACTTCTATAGTTTTATCTGGCATAATTCCAGAGACTATAGTCAGGTCTATGAATATAATAAAGTGGTAAATATACATTTGGGAATTATTATCTGTAAAAATATGTGTCATTGTGCAGTAAATACCACACCCTCTATCCTCGTATGACTTCCAGAAATTGGAAAATACTTATATATATATACTGTAAGTAACATACTATGATGGTAAAAGCTATTTTATAAATAAAAAGGTAGTTCCCACAACATCCCTCCTCTAGATGCAATGGACTTACAGCAGAGGGAGATGATGCACATGGCATGGAGTTTGTTCTCTGATCGGATGTACGAGCGCATGCAGATGACGAAGATGTTGCCAAAGCAAGTGGTGGCAGAAACCACCCAGACGAAGACCCTCAGCACAATGTTGGCCAGCAGGTCCTCGAAGGATGAGATGCCGTCAGTGTTGGGTTTGCAGCTCCGCACATGAGGAGCGTAGCCGCAGTACTGGAATTTCTTGAAGTAGCTGTGATAAGAGATCAAAGACGGGTATCAAGTAAAGCAAAAGATAAGGGAGTCTATTTATTTGCAGATGTACAGTCCACACTCTTTCCACAGGGTATTTCTTTTTTTATAAGTTGAGACAGTGGCTGAAAAAAAAAAAGAAAAGTCTTGGTTTCACTGGGGATTTTATATTATTTTGAAATAAGGGTAGCATCAGGTTTACCTAAACATCAATTTTAAAACATCAAAAAATGAACTAAAACATCAATTTGATTTGAAATTATATATTTTTGAATTGTATGAACATTTTGATTTTTTTTTTTTTGAGTTTGCTTACCTGCAGTGGTATCTATCCATGCAGACAGTTTTGGTTTATTTGCCCATTGTTTTGAGATATCTAAGAGTTATGTCTCCACCACAGTACAGCAAAGGTGAATGAAACACCATCTGTGGTGCTCACAGCATTTCAAAACTACATTTATGTAAACAAGACACAAAGTCTACAGTCATGCTAGTTGGTTGTGGTGCTTTTAACTAAATGCTAATGTAACAACAATGTTACAATTCTAAAATACATGTAAACATGCTGATATTAAGCAGGTAATATTGACCATGTTAACAATCTTAGTTTAGTGTGTTAGTATGCTAACATTTGCTAATTAGCACTAAACACAAAGCACAGCTCAGGCAGATGGGAATGCCATTAGTTTGGAAGGTATTTGGTCATAGACCAAAGTATTGAACAAGTTACAATTTGACCTGATGATGATATTGAAAAGTCTGGGGAACACCAAAGTTATGACAATTTATCCTGAGGGGAACATGAATGTCTGTATCATCAAAATAAGTGGCGACCAGGAGTTCTTGTATAAAGTTTCATGGCAATCGATCCAAAAGCTGCAGAGATATTTGAGCATGGACCAAAGTGGAGGACCAACCAACCGTCTGCCTGACATTACTATCCCTAAAGCCATGATGCTAGCTAAAACCTCAACAGCAATTTGTCTTTCCAGGAACATTGTTCCGGTTACTCTGGTTAATCCTTGCACCTCAGTGAAGTTTTCACAACTACTTACTACCAAAGAAATAGTCCCTATGAAAAAGGTATATAACTTAACCTGTGTATTATCCAGAGTAACAGAAACACTGTTTCTGTAAATAAATGTTGCGATTGAAAATACCCTTTTTCAATGCTGTGAACACCATAAATGGATTTCCAGTCGCCTCCATTGTATTGGCAGATATATCAGAGACAGATATATCAAAGCAAAGCATATCTGAGCAAAACAAACTATTTCCCTCTTACTGGAAGTTGAATGAAACTCTACAGAATGAAGAGCCTTGCAATAACATTTGTGCGTGTATGCTAGGCTTTAAGGGCATTTATTTTCCTATCCATTTCATCCTTTCTAGGGCCTGCATGGATGTATCTCGAGCTGTTTTACCCACAGAGAGGATGGCTTACACTAAGCCTGATAAGGCTAGCTTCAGACTCTCCACTGGAAATACATGACAGTCCACATTAAATGACATGGATTAACAGTATAAACATAGAGCATGACAATGGAGTACTTACATATGAGTCAAGTATTCAAGAGGTTCAAACATCCTCCGCTGTATGTTTTCAATTTCTATCCCTTCAATGCTCCTGGAAAACATGAGGACATATTGATTATCTCTTAGTCAGGTACCAGACACACACAGAGACACACTGCAGTATATTTATAACTGTACATTATTCTTCAAAAGCACAAAAAAACACCTCACCACCTTTAGGGGAAAATTTGAAAAATATATCCCAACCCAAATACATGTTCTTTTATGTGTTCATACAGATTCTGACATGCTGGTGTCTCAAAAGAAAGAGCACATTAACACTGAAAGGCCAGCAGGCAGCAAATGCTGTGAGTCTCACAAAATGGGACAACATTGAGAGAACCACCTTTAAACATATGGTAGGAGTGCTCTTCAAATGCGTCTTGACACAAAACAGGCCTAATTTTATGTTTTAATTAGTTGCAGAAGTTTTTCAGCATTTAGCATGTATACTTACAATGACTTCAGTTTATGCAGCTTGTCAAAGTGGTCAACTTGGAGCTCCACAATGGGATTGTATGATATATTCCTAGAAAATAAGGATAATAAACTCAGTAGTGATAATCAATTAGATAACATTGAAATTAGTCCCAATTATTAATCACATAACAGTAAATAACTGAAAATTACACATCATGCTTAGTAGGACAAGGACATAAAGCAGTTTTCAATGATTCCTGCATTTATACATGTTGACTGTTTTCTTTCTCCCATGTTTCCTTATACTACCTTTTGCTGTATGTCTTTAAGATGTGTGCTTGCAAATGTTTTCTGTTAGATATTAAGTACACTGACTACCTACAACGTAGTTACAAAGTCACAATCCTTCAATTATTTATGAATTTATGATTAGCAATAGTCATTCAATGTGTTTACAATCAGTAATTATGACTCTACATAATAGTTTTTATTGCTAGTGGCAGTGATTCTCTTTACACCATGTCAGACATGTATTAAGTTACTGCTAATGCAAACAGAACACCCGCTCCTTCACATTAAAGTGCTCAACTGGGGAAATACAGGGTGGCCTTTATTGTGAAGCAGCCACAGGAAATGCAATGTGTTTGTCACTGGGGTTGGTACTATCAGTTATCAAAAATACATCTACAAAACAGGACAAGCCTGATTTTTTTTTTTAAGGTGGATTACTTTTTATACATAATTTATTCAATTGAAGTTCACCAAAATATCTTGGAGAGTGTATTTTGTTTTTACTAACTGCATTAAAATTAACATAACTGACAACTCTGTAGTCATTCCCTGACATTATCAAAAAATAAACCCTGTTCTATTTTCAAAGCACATCTATGCTTGCATACAGAACTGTATATCCTAGTGTATTTGTAACAGTACTCACAGTTGAAGCAAATCCCCAAGTAGGACAAACAGATTGGGAGGGATCGCTACCAGCCTGTTGTTGGATAGATCCCTGTGTGCAGAGACAAATCAGTTCCCCCAAAACACAACACAAGAAACAAATATTCACGTACACACTGGGTATCTGACAGATGCACACAGATCTTTAAAAATCCACCCTCTTTAACTCTTGCAAAGTAGGGGCAGATTGCAAAACATGCACAGTGAACACAACAGCTCTACAATAAATATTGTCTTTATTGGCTTATAATGTAATTCACCTTTTTGACACACTCACAGTTTTCATTAGTTCCAATAGCCTGTGCATAAACTTGACCAATATTCAGTTGTTGGCTACGTGTGAATAGAGACAGCTAAGTCAGCTGCTCACTATCTGAATCCTTATTCATATTTTAAGATGCTACAAATTATATCCAGCTACAAAAAAAGCTTGAAAAACCGGCAGATAGAAGGGAAGTACAGAGAGCTGTTGCTATGGAAACTTAACTTGTCTTATCGCAAATCTTTGTTCTGAACAGGCCATAAAACTCAACTCCGTCAGACAGTTACACTCTTTCATTTGTATTCCTTAAGGACAGTTTAAGCATTCACAGTTTTGCCCTTTCAAGTACGTGAGTCTTTACGATAATGACGATATTTACATTTTTGATCCATTACTACATTAAATACTTTCTACAACAATTTGACCTATGATGACGACAGAAGAGGAAAGGAAAGTTAATGAGTGTCCAGATTTTTTATGGTTTCTCCTCTGGGAAGCGTGAATGGGCTCTGCAAATGTTATTGCAATTTGGCTTTTAGATTTTGCCATTTCTTGTGGACAACTAGGATGTTTGCCATGAAGTGGTAATAGTGGAAAAGTCACAGGCTCACTAAAAACCAGCAGAATCCATCAGCTGGAGACCATGAACATTCATCACAAATTTAACAAAAATCGAACTTTTCATATATGAAAGGTGTTCAAGGGGAAATTTTGACCTGACGAAAGGTCAGAGGTTCACCAACATAATTAAGAATCATCCCCAAATATATCTACAATCTGCCCAGAAGTTCAAAGATATGACACTCTAGAATAAAGTGTTGGACAAACACACACAAACTAAAAACATGAACAAACCACAACCCAAATGACCATCCTCAGGCCTCGTAGCTATTGGGGCACTGAAGAACAAATGGTCTTCATTAACAAAACGGCAAGTATTTGTTCTATGAAGACTTTATTCTAAATGTGAGATCCTTAGACTCCAGTCATTGATCCGTGCTGGCTGTTGCTTGCAGTTTTTACCACTTTTTACCACTTACACAGCAAGTAACTGAGTCTTAAAGTTCACATACTGTTTCAAGCATAGACTATGAATGTTAAAACAATTCCTTCAAGAACATTTTGGAGAAATTCAGGTTATCCCAAAGGCTTCACAAACCTTTCTCTCAAAGCTGCATTTACTGTATTTTTCCATGTTGTTTTACCTAATTTCCTTCTCTTATTCTGTAGTTTCTAAAGTCATCATGTGTAACACATGTTCAGAGTGATCCACATTTAAATTACGTGACTTCAGCTTTTTCTTGTCACAGTCCTAAAAGTTGTGGTATTTTTGGTCAATCAAACAAAAATAACTTACAATTCTCCAAGCTTTTGGAGGACGGAGAAAGCCTGCTCATGTATATGGCTGATCCTGTTCCGCTGTAAAACCCTGGAGAAAGGCAATACATTGAAAAAAGGAAAATAATCACATTACTACTTTTTGACCTTTGTAATCCCATTTAATGAATCAATTCCAGCATTGATTCCATGCCAGTAGCAGCAAATCAAACTTTGAGAAACTGAGGCTGTTTTGCTAGCCTCTCACATAAATTCAGGCAAAAGTCGCATTTTAACAGACAAAACTTGGATTCAATTATGTAGATGTATACTTACAGAACAGTCAGCATACTGCATGAATGTAATGAGACATTTCCAATGGTTTCAATAAGATTTCCCTCCAAATCCCTGCAAGAACATTTTACAAAAAACACACACACGGAATAAATTCATCAAAAGACATGTCCCTTCTATGACAAGACAGCTTTTGATTTCTTGACATCCTACTTACAGCCAGTTCAGTCTTGGCATTTCTCGACAAATGTCATCCAGCTTTGTCAAAGAGTTGTTCAACAAAACCCTGTCAATCAGTGAGACACAATATACCAAGGTATAGTGCATTATCCTTCAATGTTCAAAGGAGGAACGCTCTTTCAATCGAAACTAATCAACAAAGACACTTAATACCAGAGCTTCCGATGATTTGAGAGGACATCAGAGAAAAGCAAAACTGAAAGATAAGCTGCTGAAGCATGAAATATACAATAAAAGCTCACAGTAAAACAAGGGAGTTCAGTCCTGAAAAGGTCATGGAGGACATTTGATGGATATTGTTATTTTCCAGGATCCTACAACAAAACAAAACAGGAAATAGTGTCAGCCTCATTTGCAGAATATTGATTCAGAAGAGACAGCAGCAATAGACATATGTGTGATGTATTATCTGTATGCAAATGAAAAATGAAATGAAAATGAAAACACAATCTGCTTTATCAGTAGGAATTATTAACACAAACCTGGACATCTATGGCAAACCAATAATTAAAGAAAGAAAAATATCTTGATCTACTATTCATGCAGCATTTTAAATTCTTATGCTGTAGAACTTTCTTTCAACAGAGAAAAAAACATACAACCACTCCAGCTTGTGCAGGTCCTGGAACACCCCCGGCATCAGGACAGATATCCTGTTGTAGCTCAGATATCTAAGAGAGGAAAGATGATTTTGGAAGGTCACCTGAAGAGGATTAATAATAATTTTCATATTAAATAGCGATTTTAAAGAGTGAAACATTTCATATTAAAACAGCTAGGTGCTGGCAAATGTGCTCAGCCAAAAAGGAAATATATATTTTAATAGATGTGTGCTAAATTGGTCAAATTTTCTATAGAAAACTAGGAAGGTTTACATAGAAGTTGACTTTTCTCTGAGTGACTGGTTCAAAAAAGAACACTGGATGAAACCAACTTTATTTTTTCTGATTCCATTAATCTACAAACTAAAAGATATGTCTGTGATTATGCTAAGTGCAACCATGTCCTGTTTACTACTATGTAGACCAGAAATCTGGATATCTAGAAAATGATTGCATGTTATAGAAAACATATCAAGAATTAAATGACTTATGGCTGAGCAGAATATAGACAAACTTGTCCATGCGTTTATCCTCTGTTGGGTCAACTAGTGTAGCGCTGTCTTTACAGGTCTCTCTAAAAAGTCAATCAGACAGGTTATTGTTGATAATATTGCTGTTTAAGAAAAAAACAATTTAATCATATTTTAATCTAGAATTTTACTTAGTTTTCATCTTTGTAAATCCTGTTTATGAATGTGTTTTTATATTGCCTTGTGTTTCTTTTACACAACCCTTATTCTAAAGCCTGACAGCCTCAGTAAGGCATTAAAAATGGCTCTGTCTTGGTCTCTGAGGAAGCTCTCAGAGAACCCGAGCAGCAACGAGGATTCTACTTAACAGAACTAATCCCCCCTTAATAAACATTCATGAACATTACATGCTAGTTAAATGAACAACAACAAAAAAGATACTAACAAGGAGGAGGTTGGCATGGTGATGAAATTTCCATTTGCTGTTGGGTGTCTTATAAGTCCATGTAGGACACACCAAAGGGGAAAACAATTCAGTGCTCTCCGTTGACTTTGTAACTTCGCTTGAGAGGGGACAATGATAGATCCGGCTACATTTTCATAACACTTTATCCAAATTGCCTTCCAAGGTTTTTTCCCCTTATTCACCCATTCACATAAGCTACCGCACAGAGTTCTGGCCAACCATCACAAGCAATTTGGGGTCCAGTGTCTTACCCAAGGACACTTGGACATGTGGACAGGAGGCGGTGGGGTAAGAACCGTCAACCCTGTGGTCAGTGGACCAACCGCTCTACCTCCTAAGACACAGTAGTCTGCCTCAACCAACGCCCATTTTTTTGTAAAAACAAAGTAAAGACCTTACAACTGTTTGCTTAATTACTGAATGGTATGTGTTACAAAAATGAACAAACTTACAGCCTTGTTAAATTATACAGCCCTCTGAATGCCTCAGGACTCACATCTTGAATTATGTTGTGCTGGAGATATCTAGATAAAAAAGCACAAAACAGTTTGTGAATCATTTGTATTCTAAATGAACAATGAGAACAAATGAAATAACCCTTGATTGTTGGTTTAAATAAAAACACAGCTTAAATTTGGTTGTTTGAGTTATAAATAGAACTTTGTTTACACAAAGATCCGAGCGTAGAACAGAACAATGACTTTTGTCAGCAATCCCAGCAGTCGTTTTAGCTTTGTAGTCATGAAACTTGTATTTGTTGCTCACAGGCAGTGTTGGGGAGTAACTGGTTACATGTAACGGCGTTACTTAATTAAATTACAAAATAAATGTAATTGTAATCCGTTACAGTTCCTAAGAAAGAGGGTTTAATCTCCATTAAAGACAGATTTATTGCTAGCTAGCAGCTAGCTAACAGACGCCTTTAGCAGAGCCGCTCCTCCATTTATAAACACCTGGATAGAAACTCTTAGAAGCTAACGGTGGTCCTCCTTGAATAGTGATTGTTCGCCCATGAACATTCACTTACTGTTTTTATTAAATATTGACACAGACGTCATTGGGTTGTGACATTTCTACAGGCACCAACAGCCTAAATGATGTGGTGCTAACTATGCTACATACTGTGCAAATTATATTTAATATAAAACACACATTAACATGGTTGATCATTTGATGTAAACCGTATTCTATATAGAATATCACTTTATTTCATAATAATAACAACATGCATATGTCAGGCCGCACTGGGGGAGACAGTGATCTGTGTTGAGAACTGTTGGGAGGTTTACACTGCCTGGTTTAAATGTATATTTTAGGACTTTCCAGCTTTATTAACCCAGTTTAAAACATTTGTTAAAGTAAAGTAATCAAAAAGTAATCAAATGTAATAAGTTACATTACTTTAATGAAGTAATCAAAATAGTTACATTACTTATTATTTTTTAAACAGGGTAACTAGTAATCTGTAACCTATTACATTTCAAAAGTTACCTTCCTAACACTGGTCAAGACTGACAGTGATCAGTAATGCCAGTAGAATGGTGCTTTAATCACCTGCACCTCTCTCTTTCTCTCTCCCATGCACACGAACACATGCAAATATTTACCTGCATCAATACACAGAGTTACATGCAATAATGGTGAGGATGACTCTTAACAGAGGGTTGCCTCAGGGAACACTCCGACAGTCAGACACCTTTACTGAAGCTAAGGCTTTAAATCTCACCAGAGGGAGAGGAAATGTGTCCAGTTAAGACGAGGTTACCAGGTCAAGTTGTGAAATTAGAGTCTGAAGAGCTATTGAACAAAACTACAAAGGCTCGGGGAGTGCCGCAGGATGAAGGAAAAAGAGAAAAAAGCCTTGGCAAATGTACATGTTCGACAAGGTCCCTGTCTGGGCTCAACTTCATACACCAAGTGATGTTTTATTTGGCTGATATGTCAATGACTTCTTTCATCAGCCCTGGCCCCTTTCTGTACTTGATCTTCTACAGCACCTGTATGTGCACAGGGGTTATTGTATTTCGGCTTATTGTTTTAACTCTTTAGGTAAACTGCTAAGGACAATTTTCACCTGGTTTTTATGTCTCTGCACTGAAAAGGTGTTGTACTTGATGTTTTAATGAGCAAATATTAACAAGAAACTGATGCAGTATAGCTTGTGTCTTACCTTCTTTTTTTCCAAACATTTTAAAGGATAAATCTGGTGATTTTTCAATTTCAAAACTGTTTGGAAAAGGGCAAGCACTTGTAAAAACATACTCGGCATACCCAATCAGATCAACAAACCATATGCCGTAGTAGGACAGAAGAGTGAAAACATATTTTCCATCGAGAAACGCCTTCATTGCCGTTCACTGCTCTTCTTTCAATGAAGAAATATTCTCCAGTCCTGATATAACTGATGCAATAGCAGCATCTACACTGACCTCTTTAGGAGCTGCAAATGAACAGTCGCTTTTCGATTAAGTATCGGTATAATCAAAAATACCCTGTTACCATGGACTGTAGTTTATTCTGAATCAATGTTATATACACTGTTCCGGCGCTGTCAATTCTTCAAATCAGAAATCTGAAAATAGTCCCCATCAACTGCATTATTTACTTCTGTTTTAGGACTAAAAACTACAGTGCCCAGCTGATTTAGGAACTTACTTAACCTAACTTATAATGAAAAATATATCTGTGGCTCGTTTTTAAAGATTTGTGTGTTCTGTAGGAATGAATAGGCAGGCTGGGTAAGTTGGAAAGCATTGAGAAGTGGACCAACGTTGGTTTTGGTCTTGTCATGGGGTTTGTTGACTACAACAAAAATATAGACTATCACCAGATTTATCCTTTAAGTGTGTCCTTTAAACAACCGTCCAAGCCATCATTGGTGACATAAAAATCCATTGGCAGACCTTTGAAACTTGTTTGAGTTGTGTAATCCAACACAGTCAACATCAAGACTTCATTTTCAGACATTATTTCATTGTAATGCAGTTTCGTGCAAGTGCAGATTGATCAAATGCATTGCATCACTGCATTACCTCACAATGAAGATTTATACACATTACTGCAAGAAGAGAATACCACCTGTATCAGCCAGCGGTTGGAGTTTCTCTTTGTTCAGCTACTCTTGGAAGGAAACAGTGCTGAGTGTCACCTGCCACAACCTAATATCCTGCACACATGTCCCCATATACACACTCAATTCCTCATTCACAGCCATGTGAACTTATATTATCCAGACAAATATAATATGACCACGCACGCGCACACACACACACACACACACACACACACACACAATGTTTCTCTGATTTACACCTTGAAGGTCAGCAAGTTACTTAGAGGATAATGAGAAATCAACGCTGAGACAAATCATTGCTTCTCCCACCGTGCTAGCCTCATTATGAAAATGTGTGTTTGTGTGTCTGAATGTGACAGTGTGTGAGAGACACAGTGATGATGGTGACCTTGGATTGTTTAGAGAGATCTCATACTGGAAGGTAGTGGTGGACAATATTTAGGTATAAATATAAAGTTTTTGATCATTTCAATAGCATTACATTGCATTACAATGTAAAAAATAAGGAGTAAAGTAGGGCAATGTATCATGTTACCAACAAAGGCAACAATATGTCATTTGTAGCATTGCTCCATTGTGGTGTAATATAACAAACCATATAACATTTAATAATTAGTCAACTTTAGGATGGCATTTAAAAAACAGATATTGTCACACCAAAAAGAAACCATGCACACATCACAGATGCATGACTGACACATGTTTCTTCTTAGTATACTAAAACACATAGCATAAAGTGTAACTGTATCAAAAAGCTATTTCCCTTCTGGGATCAATAAAGTATTTTCATTCTGATTCTGATAAAGCATTTGAATTCAGCAATGGTTATTAAAGCTAATGACTCATTACACAGCATGGTTTAAAACAAATGAATGTGAGGGTTTTCTTCCGTCAGAAGCAGCTAGAAGATCTTCTACTCAGGTTCATTCCAACTCACACTCGATCAACAGGTGACTGAACAACTAATAAACTCAAAACTGAGGAAATTCCAAAGGCTCTGTCCCTGCAGCTGTGTTGGTATAGACAGCACGATACAATAATTTGTCAGCTACCAATGGGTGGGGGGATATGTCTGACTCACATTATTTGGCATCAAAGTCCATTCTCTTTACTTTCATGGAGAAACATGGGAAACTAGTTAACTCTCCCAGTTGTTTCCTTGAAATTATGTTGTTAACTTCCCCATCCTTGTTGTAAGGCCAGAAGGTGAATGGCTTTACAATTCACTTCTTCTTTCAACTGGCGTGGCATTGATCACACTTCAGTTTTTATGAACTCTACCTGGTTTCCACACGATCCTTCGACTGTAAGACTGCAATGCCGCTTTTCACCACACTTACTAGCATTTTACATTTACTAGCGGTTACAATCCAGTAATACAATACAATACACTAGGGAAGAGATCAAGAAGGAAGAGACACTTTTTATGTTATTGACAATAAAATAATAAGTGTCTGTCACTTGGCAAAGAAAATGAAACATTTAATGATTTAAAAAATAATGTAAATGTAATATTTTTATTGAAAAGATAGTGATAGTTATTTGGAAGTCTTCGCTTGCCTGCAGTTTTTCGATTTCTAATATCAAAGACTTTACAATAAGTGATCTGACCTGAGGCAGTCTGGATCCATGTAGTCAATTACTCACAAGATTAAATCACGTGTTAACACTGGAGCCTGCAAAACCTGTGGAACACCTACTGTTTTCTTGTTTTTTTCCTCCCTCTCTCTCTCGCACACATACACACACACACAGACATATTCTCTCCATAATTATCCAGTTTCCCAGTCACTGGCCTTGTAACACACTTGTTAATAGAAATAATAATTGCTTCTTGGTTTAATCCCAGCATTCCACTGGGATTACTGGTTTTAATGTAGCCTGTCTTCCCCAATCTTTGGCTTTCTAATTGATTGTGTGAAATAATGAGATATGGTATAAGCCATTATATCTTAATTATTTAAATCTCATATGTGTTAACATTCTGAGACTATATGATAACACATACAATGACTTTTTGTGTGTTTAATGAGATAAAGGAGTCCATAGCACAAACAACAAAATGTCTTAATTAGTGTTGTCTCTTACGGGGTTAGTCATATCCACTGCAATGTAATTTGTGACATTATGATAACACGTTAGTACAGTGCAATTACCACAACAATGGTAATCTAGCTGTAAGCTTGACTGACTGTTTTGGATTTCTGTACTAAATGGAAAAGTAGCAGTGCCAGGTGATTATCTGCCTTTTCATAGATATTCAATTACTTGTTTTCAGCAATGATTGTAACATAAAAACTATACAGTGCAGATTTTACTATAAAATGTTATCTTGAAGTATTTGATTGAGTTGACGTAACCAAAAGATCTCTGATTATTGCCATCTCCCCTGATTAATTCTGTCTCCCACTAAGCAGGACTACCCCAAATTACTATAGAAAATTATTTGCCATGGTGGTGTTGACACTAGTTTAATTTTATAGATAAGAGATTATTGGACATCAATACCAATTAGGCCTTGACTTTTCCGACGTATCCTACCAAGGTACAATAAGACGATGTAATAGCTAATTTGGGGATTGTAACATTAAAGCAATATAAAGACAAGTGTGAGGACTTCCCTGTACCATCACTAGAGTGCCTTTAAACTTAAACTTTAAACTGAGTTTGAATAAAATGCTAGAATGAAATATACACAATTTGTGTGATTTAACAGTAGGTCATATACATAAAAATTTCCTTTCCTCGTACAGAAACATGTTTCGACATAATATTAACTATATATATTAGTTGTATACTTTGTTTCTAATTATAATCTTAAATAACATTTGAAATCAGTTGGTACAGGTTTTCATTTTTGAGGTTTGAAGTGTGTATCACGTCAGATATCTGTCAACTGTATTTAATAAACACAGACACGCAAACGTCTAACCTGTGACACCACAGTGACAATGATTCACTCTTCATCCCAGCCACCAGAGATCAAGTCCCTTTTTGGTACATGTGACTACTGCAATGCTGCACTGCCTAGAGGAAGGATGAGGAAGACTACATTGTACTTAATCCTACAACACAATTGTATCATTTTTCTTACATGAGTGTCACTCTGTCATCAGCATATATTCCATGTAAAATATGTTCTGTTCTGATTTTCTGTGCAAAGTTTCTAGTACCTTTTAGAAAATGTGTTCTTTAGTATGTGTGGTGGAGATGTTATAGAGATGTGATACTAAAGATATTGAGGCACATTTGACAAGTCTTAAACATTACAAAGGGACAAATACCAGACCAACACAGGATGAGAACTGCAATCACTCACCCAAGCATGTTTCCACACTTTGTTGCCACTGACAAATATATGAATAATATAATTACTACTTTACAATAAATTACAGGTAACCATAGGCATCATGTGTTTTGAGACTGTCAAGAAAAATGCTGTGTTGTGTGTGTGTGTGTGTGTTGGCTATAAATAAATTCTCGCAAGTGTTTTCTTGGGCTGATTTGATTTTCTGGCATTTTCTGTCACCACTTGATGTGAAAAAGTTATGGGCTATGGGCTGACCAGGAATCTTTATTTTCCACAGGAAGTCACTGAATCATTTTCCAGCAAGCTCAGTGCTCACTGTACTTTGTGCAGAACTACAGTTATATTCCTGTTATTATACAATTTGGAAAAAAGTAATTATATCTGTAAAACAAACCCTGTCCAAATAAGGCTGATAAGATGGGTACCCTCTCGCCTGGTGCTTCTTTTAAATATAAGTAAAGGTAATAATATGTAATGGCTATCATGATAGTAATAAAGCAGCTGAAGGTGGAGGCCATCTAACAATGACTGAACTCACCCTGCAATGTTACATAAGTTGCAAACTCCAGTTTCTGAATACTTTTCAATATCATTCCTCAGTATCAAAGCCAACAAAGGCAGTTTAATTAGTGCCACAGCAGGCCAAATCTCCCTATCACCATATATGGCATATATATATATATATATATATATATATATATATGATACATTACATACAATACAATAAAACTGTGAACTTGGCAGTCAGATCCACTTTCATGCTGATTTCATCATGCAGTCTGCCGTTCTGCTGCCACATATCGGCTCAGAGAGCGAGAGTGCGGCTACAAAGAGACCAATGGCGATCGCAACCTATTTCAGCACCGAGACAAATTAACTGCCATTGTTGGCTTTGATACCAAGGTGAAGGGAAATGATGCTGAAAAAGATTCAGGAGGAAAGGCTGAAATGTGAAAACCTGTAAGCACAGTAGGAGACAGGAGGAGATGGAGATGAAGAGACGGCTTCTAAGCAAATCCAACAAATTCTCTGCCTTGCTAGGGTTTACTATGCTATTTATTACAATCCAAGTGGTATTTACACCTTCTTGCAAGACATATAACAGCAGCAGAACCTTATTGTATTTCAGACAAACAGTGACAGATGTATTCATTGTATCTCACTATTAAATTAAATAACCATCATCCCCCACCCTGACAATAGTTGCTGTGCTCAGATATTGTAGAAAACCCAAATGATAAATCACTGGCATTGGAATTTAAAAAAAGTAATTGAACATAAAACACTTCCATGAGATCCATGACATATTGACAGGCACAAGGTTAAAGCAACGTTTACTGCCTATTCAAAGGTGGGCTCACTAACAGGTGATCAAATTAGAAAAGTAAACAATGTAAAAGGTGCAAGGAAGGAAAAAACTCCCAGCAGTCTTTACAATACCAATAGTCCTGCAATAAATCCTACCCTCAAGAAGGTCATAATGTTCATTTAACTACACCTAGCGGCCGCTGCTGCAGCTCCTACTTCATGTGAAAAGGTGGGATCGATACGTAAAATGGCAATTTAGTCTAATTATAATGCTACTGGGGACTTCTGCAGGGAAAGGAGGGCTGGCTCTGAGAGGGCCAGGGGAGTTAGTGACTGGTGAACTGACACCTGAAAAATAAAATGGCCAAAATGTTAAAAAGTGTTGTAGCCATGACAGGGTGGTACTACATTAACAGCAGAATAGCCCAATAATACATTGTATGAAGCAGACATTTAGGGAATTTTCACACCTAACCTGTCTGGTTCAGTTAAAACGAACCCTGGTGCATTTGCCTGGTTAGCACAGTTAATTTGGGCAGGTGTGAACACAGTAGATGTGGACCAAAACAACCGTACAGAGACCCTTTAGAGGAGGTGGTCTCGTTCTGAACTCTGGAGTGTTTTTTTTGTGGTGGGAACGTGGTCTGAACCACCTACCAGGTGTTTTCCGCAATTTTGCGGTAAACATTAGCTCCCTTGTTCTGCTCAGTCGACTGAAGGAAGCGCATTTTCTTTACACAGTGTTCCAGTTCAGATGTTTCCTGAAAGTGCATTCAGTTTGCCTGCTTTGTTGCCCAATCACCATGGTTATGAGCAAATGTCAACTGTGCCTTTCCTCCATGTATACATTGGTCCAGAAGATCTTCCTGTTTTTACTTTCTAGGCGTGACAATGTTCGTAAACCTCTTGGTTTTCTAAAAGACTATGGCCCACTAAGACAAGAGTAGTGTTGGCAGAAAATAAACTGAACACTGCCCAGCAGACAATAACTCTGTTAATATCAATTTAAATGTCTGTGTGGTTGAGCAGTCTGACTGTGAAGGGCAAAGATTATTGAATAACCTTGAGCTCAAACAGTTTTGAATAACCACCTTTAAGCCTCTGGTTTCTCATTCACCTTCTGAGAATAAAAAGCATGCCACACCAAGTACCTCTAAGCCTCTACATCATCAATCAGGCCTTGATGAAAAACTCTATTAGCAGTGACAAAGCAACAGTTGGATAATATTGCTGTGGGCAGAAAATGGAGCTCTGATATAATGTCCATTAGCAGCAGAGGTGTTCACATGTCTTGTATGGAGCAGATATGAAATTTATTACTGTTGGTGGAAGCAAAGATAAATCAGGCTTCATAACGCAGTTATGGTTAGATGGAAATTTCTGAATTCCATTGAGAAAACATACACAGATAAACGTTAAAATGACGTCAAGTCAGTGATTTGTTTGCGGAACCTTGGTGTTTTTTCAGTGCAGTTCAAGTCAGAGGTTCAATACCTGATTAGAGGCCATAACTATTTTTCTCATGTTAACTTTACTGATCACTATAAATATCCCATAGTGAACTTGGTTTGGTATTGGATGGTAATTCTTTTTTAAGATGTGTAACACTGGGCAATGGCAGAAAGTGACTCACTTTGAGCCCAGGAGGGTGCTCTCAGTTATTTGATGCAGAGTGATGGCTAAGCAGTCACCTAGTGATATAAGGAAATGGAAGAAACCCTTGACTTTAAGTCCTTCTGTGTAATCCTGACAGTTATGTTTGAATGTTGACAACACTGCTTAACACTGCTTAACACAGAATACTTACACTGATCATCAACCACTGTATATTCTTTACAGTGTTGGGAAGGTAACTTTTGAAATGTAATAGGTTACAGATTACTAGTTACCCTGTTTAAAAAGTAATAAATAATGTAACTATTTTGATTACTTCATTAAAGTAATGTAACTTATTACATTTGATTACTTTTTGATTACTTTACTTTAACAAATGTTTTAAACTGGGCAATAAAGCTGAAAAGTCCTAAAATATAAATTTAAACCAGGCACTGTAAACCTCCCAACAGTTCTCAACACAGATTACTGTCTCCCCCAGTGTAGCCTAACATATGCATGTTTTTATTATTATGAAATAAAGTGATATTTAATATAGAATACGGTTTACTCTCAATGATCAACCATGTTAATGTGTGTTTTATATTAAATACATTTTGGAGAAGTCAAATCACATCCAGGCCAAACCACTAGTAACATCCTCAGATGTGTCCACTAGGTGGCGCTACGGTT
>JAVQJD010024525.1:0-13186 GCA_036023655.1 Nannoperca australis | reverse complement strand
GCCTTTGTTAGTTTTAGTCAACAAAAACTAAATTTAGTTTAGTTTTCGTCATAAAAGGATTTGTCTCATTTTTGTCATACAATTTTTATTTGTATGTCTGCAAAGCATTTTGAAGCTGCAGGTGTCGCCATCTTTGTTGTGTACAATTACCATGGTTACAAGTATCTTTCTCATCTATTGCAAGGTTAGTGATAGGGGCACAGTCTACATGTTTCCACACATTCTGAGCAGAATCACTCACTCACTGTCCTTCCAGCTGACCTAGCATTAGCATTTCCACAGCTACTGTACCTGTGTTCATGACTGCAGAGTAGCTGATCATTCAGAAGCCGATTCACTCACTTGTGCATTGTTTGGGTTTAGCTTGAGAGGAGAAGCTAAAACGTTTAGCAAATATCTAGCGGAAGATTTAGATGGTTGACTGCTGACATTAATCCTGGAACTTATTCATTCCCTTTGTTACATCCACATAATAATGTTACATTAGCTTACCTTTTTGTAAATGTTGGCGTGCTGCCTGCATGTTTTCATCATCTGTCCCAAATGTTTTGTTGACACTTCCTCTCTTAATTGTTAAAAAAAATAATTAAGTCCATATCCAATCCAAATCTGTTTCTTCTAAAAACTGGTAATGTCAGATAGCATTACTGAGTGTGAATGCTGGTCATTGAACAAGACTTTGCTTTAAAATAGTAAATAGTTCTTTTGTCCATTCGTCCTTCACATTATCACTTAGTTTATGTGTTGACAAAAATATTGTATTTGTAATAGTTCTCATTTTCAATGGTCACTTTTTATTCAATTTTAGTCTTGCTTTTGTCATGAAAAATATGTGGTCAACAAGTGTTTTTCATCATAGTCTTTGTTGATAAAATTAACACTGCCTAGCTAATAGATGAATTTTGTTATAATTGGACATAACCAGGCTAGCTGTTTGCCTCAGTTTCCATTCTTAATTCTATGCTATGCTATGCTATGCTATGCTATGCTATGCTATGCTATGCTATGCTATGCTATGCTCAGCTAAGCTAAGCTAACTGGCTGCTGGCTCCAGCTGCATTTTTACCATACAGATAAGAGCGTGGTATCAATCTTCATGTCTTACTGTCAGCAAGAAAATTAAAAAACCTATTTCCCAAAATGTCAAACTATGCTTTTAATTTGAGATCCACAAGGCATTTATTAACATCAACCTTAAGAGGAGATACTGACCAACTTGAGGACTTATGAGACTTCACTTGTGGATCTCAAGCAAATATTCTGACCACCAGGTCTATTTTCTCTCAGAGAGGTAGAGCATTACATTGGTGATGTCAAAGCGAGACCTCTAGCAAAGACCTCTACATAGCTTTGAACTACTGCCTGACCTATTATACTTGTGCTCTTTCCTCTTTCCACCTCACTCTTGTTTCTTTCTCTCTTCATCTCCCCCATTCCTCTTTCCCATGCCACATTTTTTGTACACCCTTTTTATTGTTGATCTCATTTCACTCCACATTCAACGCCATCCTCGCTCCGCTATGCTTTCATTTATTCTCGTCATGTCTCACTCCCTCGTTGTATCTCTCTATTTTATATGCCAACCTTTCTCTCTGTCGTCCCACCTCATTATTCTCTGCACCTCTACGCCTTGCCTACTACTTCTGTTCTATAGTACATAGTGTTTGAGGCTGGACACGAACCCCTCCGTGGCCCCCAATCAGAGGAGAGCGTTTATCAGGTACAAAGACAAGAACTGCCCCCTTTTTTCTCCCTCTTCATTCTCTGTGATAGATGATAATAGTAACAGTCCTAACAACTTGGCTTTATAGCACCTTTCTTAAAGAAGTTACAAAGTGAATATTATTTTTGGAAAAGGATTTGCTGGGGATTCAGAAGTAGATCAAACTAAGGGTTCTGTTTTAATGTAACTGAAGATGAAATCAGGAAAGAAGCGGCAGTTGGCATTAGCAGTAACCTTGTGTAAAGAGAGCAAACACTTACAAGTGAGGCTGATATCAATGAGGTAAAATTACACTGGATTACCTGCATGCATCGTGTCATGTTGCTTCCTTGTGCTTGTGAAGGCAGTTTGAATTCAGCAAGGGAATGGCGGACTCTGCCGCTGCCAATAAAAACTACTCTATAGAGAGTATACTAATCAATGTAAATACATTGACTGGCTATCGATTAAAAAAATGATGACCATTTGATTTGATGAGACTTGTAAGGATTATAACTTCAAAGATGCTATAACAAAAATAAAATGATGCCTCATTTAGCGTACATATAACAGCTGCAGAAGAGTCAAGGTCAGTTGTTTAGCCTGTATACAAGACTCCATTTATAAATCCAACACTTTGACCTTTGGGCTTTAGACCATTTGAAGGACCTGCTAGGGCTCCAGGGAGCTGTCGTTTGGTTTAATCCTACCCCCGCCCCTCCCTCTCCGTCTCTTTCTGCCTCTCTCTATCTTGTGTTCCTCTGAAGATGAAAGATGTAGAGAGAGATTAATCACTTGCCATGCCATTTGATCTCAGAATGAAACAAGATCAATAGACTAGGGGAAAACGTAACGGAAAGTTAACCAGTCGAAGGAGCGGTAGGGGAGAAAGGCAGCGAGATTAAGAGTAACATATAGTTCGGATAAATGAGAGGGAAGTATACAAAGGAGGCCAGAGCTGAGGCATTTTCATATTGTCAAATGAACCAGTGGAGACATACTGTTGCAGAATAACAATAGGCTTTCTTAATACACACAGAACCAGCATGCACCATCCTTAAGCACTGTTTGCAATCAATATTGATTTAAATAGAATTGAGTCAACAAAATAGCTGTAGAATTAGCACAATCCCATTTCTCTAAAAGATAAAAAATACATCTAAAAAAAAGAATTTTTCTTTTTCAATAGACATGTTTCAGTTCTTGTAAGCTCCTGTTTTTTAATAACCCAAATCTAAACATAAAAAAGGTGTTGCTCTGTTACTTACGTTTGAATCGACCTCCAATCCAATGCAGGTCCCAACCAGTCAGCAGAAGGAAGGGATCTATGATGTCCCAAAACGCCATTTCATGACTGTAGGTGTTTTTTATTTTTTATTATTTGTTCCTTTACTCTTCTATTTGCAAACCTCTCTTTAAGATTCTTTTGAAGGAAGTTCCTTGACCCCCCCTTTGACAGTGTCCATTTGTTATATTGTGCTCTACTGTATTTAATAGTTGTATTCATGTATTACAGCCAACAGGCTCTAAAACACATTTCTCAAGCAAAGTCAGACTGGTGTCTTTATCTGCATCCACCTTTTGTGATGATGATGAAACAAAACAAAAAACTAAATGATTGGTCAACCAATCCGACTTCTCAGCAATTTCACAGGACATTAGAGAGGCAGGCTTCGTATCCAAAATCCAATCCTGTGCAGAATCTGACATATGTCAAGACCAAATGGCCGAGACAAAATTAAGTCTGACTGGTACACTGGACTGACTAGATGAATGAAGGGGTGGCTGTTCCGTCTTCCTTAAAGGATGAGGACGAGAGGTTTGTAGCTGCGGTGGGTGTTGGGTTGAGCTGCATGCAGTGTAGTCATGGCTACATACAATTGAGGCCACCGAACACTCATAAAACCTTAATGAATATAAACATATTTTTGTACCGTGAATTGATTTGACCGGAAAAAGAACAGCACAGAAAGCACTTTTGATTTCCCCCCTTAAATCAAACTGAAAAGATATTTCCTCTCATCCTGGTAGGTTTTATGAGTTCTTCACCACCATGCAGTGACATCTCTCAAATCTCTTGTGAAAACTTTCATTCAAACCTATTTCGCTTAACATTCGCCCAGTGACCATTTCCATGCAACTTTTGAAAACAGCCCTAGCAAAGCGCTTCTCTTACTCTTCGCTGTTTGTGTGCTTGTTGCTCGGCATATCAAACTGATAAACTGTCCCGGCCCCCTCGCTATCTCACACAAACAGCCCATGCCAGTATAAGTAGCAGCGCTTTCCATATCTCTAAGTGTTACTGCTTGTCTGTTCATTCAGTTGGAGCTTTTTGAGAGCCTCGAGCTCCCCTGATGTGTGTCAGTGCCTGCAGGGAGAGACCTCTGTGTGCAATGTTTACCTTTTTCCAAATTCTGACTCATTCTGTGAACCTCAATAGTGCCAAAGTGCCGTGCAAACTGTACAACCCACTATGTCCCGGCTTTCTAAAGGTGGACATAAACACCCTGTTAGCAGCAACACTGATTGCTGTGATTCCTCCCCTTTTTTTTCTTTTGTTGGAATATGTTGTGTTCGTATCTGTTTATTTATAGCATGCAAATCCTGTGTGTTCTGTGTGTTTTTGTGCTTTTCCAGTGATTCATTGTCTGCTTGTGCATGGCCCCAGAGACATTTCATGCAACTTAGCCATTCCATAGTCTCTTCCATAGCTGTGTCCCCTCTCTTTTAAGTACTGCGAGTAGAGAACAGAGGGGACCAGAGCAGGGGTCACGTCTGCCTATAGGGCGAGGTGGCCTCATTGTCTCGGTTGGCTGGTTCCAGGAGCATCTTCCGTTCTTTCATTCGATGAAATAAACACACTGCTCTGTGTATGTGTCTGCTCACGAAGTAGAATCAGCATGATAAAGCGGCCCAGGCTCTCACGGGGGCCCTTCTTGATTGGCAGACATAAGAATTTCTAATCAGAGCCTGTTTTATAGGACTGAATAGCCTTTTACCCACTCAATTATAGCAAGCCATGAAAGATTAATTTTAGATCCATTTTCTGATAAAGAAAACGAGGGGACAGTTGTTTCTTGCCATCCACAGCACAAACTGCCTTTGTGAATAGATTACACTCCCCACACCTACCCATCCATGCTACCACCATACCCTATCTGGAGACGAATTCAAGTTTTCATGACTGTGCAAATCTCATTGTTGTGATGTTTCACTGGACTTTGTCTCTGTCTCTCTCTCCCTCAATCCCTTGGTTCCGCCCACAGAATATCAACCACTTTGATCTTTTCGGCGACATGTCCACTCCTCCCTCGGTGAGTACTGCCACAAAAAACCAAACCCTGATTATCTGTTTTAATTGATACAAGTATATAGAATTGCATGGAGTAATTACATATCATATGTTACCTGTAAAGTTAGGTAATTTCATCAAGACATGTCGCAGAGATCTAAAACACGCAGTGACTTGTTGGTGACTTCGATAGTGGTGACATCTGTGTGCTTGTGTGTGTGTGCTTTGCCTCCCAGATGCCCCCATCACCTGCCAACACATTGGACCCTAGCAGGAGCAGCCGCCAGCAGCAACACACTCCTGCTGAGATGTACGCTCCCTTCAGCCCCACCTCCGTGCCGTCAGGTAGCTACCCAGACTGAAACGCTGCATCTCTTTCACGATGCAAGGGAATAAGTGCTGGTGGGGATGTCTTTCTGTGATGTGTTATTTGTGAAAAGTCTTGCCAAGATTTGGCAGGATGTGGATTTATCTCAGTTTAGTTTTTTTAAGGACCACACATCGAGCAGCAGTGTGATTATGCTGTAACCCGTGAAGATACTGTAAAGTGGTGCTTCTTGAAGTTTTCTAAGAACATTCAATATAATTTAAATACAGCAACCTACTGAAGGGTGATCTTATTAAGGCCAGAAACTTAACTTAATTTACACCATCCTTTTCACAATGATAACATGGCTTATCAGTCAATGCTTTTTGACAGCTGCCTCCTGTTTGCAACAATGCAACAGTAACATAAACATTGGTAACATTGGACATAATTATGAATGTGACAAACGTCGACTGTCATTGATTACTGATCTCAAGCAAGTTTCTGACAGTCTGGTAATAAACATTTATTGATAACAGTTTTCAGAGGAACATTTGTTGGCGACCTATTGATCTGAGTTTTGTGTTGTAAATTTCATAGATAATTACATATTCACATAATTGATGGGTTCAACCTGTGATTCATACATGTGTTAAACCAGGTCGTTATACTGTATGGACCTTCTTGGTCACATGCTGAGTTTACCTGAGGACATAATTTTGAAATCTCATCAGTGTATTGAATAAATCATCGAGATGTGCATACACTTCCTTGTGAAGCAAGTTTGAGAGTGAAATCAGTAGAAGCCTATGGCTGTTTGGAAGGCAGTAAAGCAAGATATAAAAAATGTACAGTAATGTAAAGTGTATAGTGTGAGACTTGTAGCTGTATAAAACAGTCTATGTTAGCACTAGTGTGGTGTTTTAATTTTAAGATACAGGGCTCAAAATGGATCACAGGACTGTTTGACAAGAAAATCTCTCAGTTGTGCCTAAGACTGTAAAAGCTTTAGAATGCTGTCCTTAAATAAAAATGTTTGTATTGAACAGCTCATTGTTATTCAAAGATTGCACAACAGCATTAGTAATGGATGAACATGCTGCAATTTTGAAAATTGATGCATTGAATTTGTAATCAGAGAAAACTAAATGTGTTCTGTGCTCATAATAATGACAATCACCACTTTTCCTGCCTTAATATCGTTTAATCATTTTCTTCTCCCTCTTTTTCTTGTTTCTACTCCAGGTTATATGACCATGGGTCCGGTGCAGGCGGCCCAGTGGGCGCAGCAGCCGTTTCCTGCTCAGGCTCAGACTCTGGCCTTCCCCGTCCAGGGGCCCCTCCAGGTGGCGCAGGTCCTCCCCAGTGGTCAGCCAGTCATCTGGAGCCAAGCCAACATTTTCCCTGCCACTCAGCAGCAGTGGGCGGCCATGGCGGCCTACATGCCGGCCCAGACCGTGGGTGTGGGAGGGCACGCCATCCCAGCTGCCATGCTCCAAGGCCTGGTACCCATCACCACCATGTGCCCCCAAGCCTGTGACTTATCAGCCCCCTCCTCTGCCATCACCAGCCCCCAGCATACGGCCGACCCAGCCATGCTCCAGAGGCAGGTGAGCCTGGAGAAGGAAGGCCTCGGCGTGGACTCAGACGCAGGCGAGGGCCCCTCTACCTCAGGAGCCGGAGCAGCAGGTGTAGGAGCTGGTGTCGCATCAGCAGCAGTGAGCAGGTGTGGGACCCCGGGCCTCATAAGTGTACCGGACACATTGGCCTGCAGTCAGCTGCTGCCACCTTCAGCTGCTGCGACCCAGGAAGAGGAAGGGAGCTGTAGTGACCTTGACCTCTCTAGGATGACCTTGAGCCCAGGTACATCCACATCACCGTCAACAGAATCTCGTAAGTGTTCCTAATTATTTTCCTCCTACATAAGTGCTGCTTACAAAACCATTAACTGTACCACTATATGTTTTCAGAAACATTACAACATTCTCTTCCACAAACATGGGCTATAAGTACCAGGCTAGAGAGTTAATAGATTCATTGAGACCATCCAAAGGATAATAGTAACAGGTGCAAGGCCTGAAGTAATCAAAGAATAAGCAACTAACTGAAAGTTAAAAAGATGAGATTTAAGTTTGGATTCAAAGGCCCTAGTGGAGTCAGACTAGTCTGATATCAACACAGGGGTTCTTCCAGAGGAATGGGACACAATAGGAAAAGGCCCTGCAGCCATCTGACTTCTTTTTAACTCTGGGGACAGACAGGAGCCCTGTAGGTGCCCAGGAGTATAGGTTATGCGTGTTACTATCTTAATGCTAAACTATATTCAGATTAACATAAAACAGTAACCAAAGCTAAAATCCTTCTTTGGTCTCATGCATATTTTCCTGAATGCATTTACTGAACATTTCTTATTTCCTCTCTTCACAGCATCCACTCCAGCCCCTCAGCAGAGCTCATCTTCAGACTGCCCCGTTTCCCAGGCCAGTGACCCCCCCACAGATCACTCCCCTGTAGACCCAGAGGGCATCTCCAGCAACGCCAAGGAGGAACAATCGGTGAGCACCGTCCCCCTGGGTTACATCCCAGTCAATAAGATTCATGGATTTGATTTAAAAGCCAAGTGCAATGCTGCTATAATCTATTGTTGTCATATGGATGATCTGTTCTCAAGTAAAGGTCATCCATTTGTAAGGTAATTTAAGTGTCATGCACCAAAAGATGCCCACCCCTCATGGACTTACAAGACATTACAAACATAACAAACAAGAACAATAATGAGAGCCAACCAAAAAATACACCTCCTTACATGTCAAACCAAAAATGATTCTGTTCATGTAACCACACAGAATTGAATGTCATGTGATTAATACGACCAAATCTGATGGATTTTACACTTTGTTCTGAAAAATGTCAAGTTAATTAAACATGAAAGGTCAAAGATGATTCAAGTGTCTTGATTAGATCATATATAATAAGATAACATTATGTTTTAAGGTAATTATAGTTGTTGCTCTCATTTTGCTAAATGTTTGGCTGATGTTTTTCTGGGAATTGTGGGAGCAAAAGATGCACATTTTGCAAGAATGCTGGAGAATGAAACATGTCACCTGCAAAATAAGAGATTCCACAGCTTTCACTCTCTCGCTCTCTCTCTCTCAGGGCTCCGTTGTTGCAAGGTCGATTTCTCCATTGCCCAGTGGAGCTCCTGATCCTCCGCAGGATCAGACCGGTCCACAGGAAGACAGCTAGAGAACAACAGACACTGAGTGGGTATTCCAAAGTCCTCTCCTCTCTTATTTGCCTGTGTTTTCTATCAACTACCTTCACATTTCATCTATTTTCTCCTGTGTTCTTTTAATCTCCAACGTCCTACTACTCCCCCCTCTCTCATTTTTTCACAACCTTGCTCTGTGTTTCTTTATTAGCTTCATAATTTTGTTTGTCTCCTTTTTCCTTGCGGATGGTTTTTCTGCCAATTGGAAAAGACCCTGAGTTCAGTTCAATGTTTCTCTCAGTATGCCTCTCTGCGTCACCCAAATCAGAGAAGAGGAAGGCACAATGTTGCCACCTGGTGGTCAGAGTTGTAACTACATATTACAGCTTCATGATATGTGTGATTGTTTCCGTTTGTCTTTTAGGGGATGGAAGCTCTCAAGGCCACGACAGAAGCTCATGAGAAAGAGAAAAAGAGATAGACGAGTGACTGTTTACAGCAGCGTCTCTCACAGCTGGATTACACAGACTTCAACCTTTAAAGGATATTTCGGCAGTTCTGTAATAAGCTGGCTGTCTTAGGATCTGCTTTCCTCCAGAGGCCACATACTGTACTGTTCTCCTCAGCATGACAACCAGACTTTGGCTTTATCGTCTAATCAAATAACCTTTCAACCAGAAAGTGACCTTTGATGTTTGACTGAAACCTAGAACAGGAGGTGATTGCACCCTCCTGTAAGTTTATACCTGTGAGGATACGTTAAACGGCCATGGTGACACTGATGATGATGCAATTATTTTTTGGAACCTTTCACGAGGAGCAGCGTCCTACTGTATGTGGTTGACCTTGCGTTTGTCAACCGCCACCAGCAAAGACTGCGCACAGCAGATGGATTTGCCAAATATTCTCATAGTGTTGCTCCACCGATTCGTCCATTTTGCATGAATAGACTTAATGTGGATTCAGCGCACTCAGCTGTGAGCAAAACTGATTCTCTGCATCTTCCTTCTAAATCTGAAATTAATCAAAAAACATGATTTTTTTTCTTATTTTATAAGCTGTGAGTTCTCAGTTGATGACGCCGAACCATTAGAAGTATTGAAATGACTTTGAGGCATAAATGTCTAAATTTAAATTTGCCAAACATCTATTTTGTAAATAAGAATCTTCCCAGTCCCCCATACCTGAGCCTCTGTGCCATAAGATAGCTCTCTGCCTCTTGGATGCCAACTACCTGTGTTTATCTCAAGCAATGCCCTACCAGCACCTCCATTTTTTGACGTCTGGATGTTTGTTTCGCTTTTGCTGCCATTTTTCTTTTTCTGAAGATGTCTTTTGTTTCTGTTGGGTTGGTGAGATATGAACTGTGAATCTGTGTTACATGGTCGTTCAAAACAAAGCCTGCTGTTACCTGTCTCACTCATTTTGAACTCGACAGATGAAGGAAAAGAAGGAGTCGACAAAAGCAAGAATATAGACAAAATCCTACTGCTTCTTAAAGGTTACAGACTTTTCTTTGGTAAATAGGAGGCAGATTTTCCTGCATCTGTTTGTTTTTAGATATTCTACATTTCCAGCTGATGTCGCATTGTTTACAACTTGCCTCTTAAATCATATCTCTGTTTGGTTTCTTGAATAAATTAGCAGAATAAAACCCATACTGATGTGACATGCTCAGAGAAAGTAGAGTGCATTTCTATGCCTTATCAGGTTTATTTTTGTTGTCCAGTCACTGTTCTTCTTGTCAGGTCATTTGTATACAGTAAACAGGTCATTGTTGTAACAAAGCACTTGGGCATATACTGTAGGTCTGCTCCACCGAATCGAAATGGTCAAAAAGAAAGGCAACATTATATAATATGAACAATAGAGATATCACTATTAACTGTTAGACTTACAATAACAAACGGTAACTGTACCCCTGCTCGTGTAAGAAAAATGAGAAATAGTCCAAAATATTTTGTAAATTTTATTTATGGAATTAAGAATTGTCTTGAAAAAGAGAAAAAGGACTTTTGTACATCTATGACTTCCCCATACACTGTACCCATGCTACTGTTCAGTCACAAATAAAATATCATATGATTCCCACTTTGCTGCTTGGTTTTCTTTTCTTTTTTTGAACTGATACCATCTTTCTCGTGATCTACTGTAAAGACCATTAAAGCAGCCAACAGAGGTTGTTTCCTCACACAAATACCTGAGAAACCCTTTATGCAGTCAATCATTGTCTTGTGACTTAACGTGATACGTTAGCATAATCCTCACTAGTTGTTTTTGTGCTGATTGTATTACTTCATCATATGAAGAACAGAACAGTGTCAACCCGAAAATGTACTTATGTAAAAGTACTGAAGTATTCAAAGCAAAATGCACTTAAGTATCAAGTATAACTACTCATGTAGAAAAACGCCCCATGTTACTAATGTTATGATATTTACGTTATTACACACGTCATTCTGGAGCATGAGTGTATAAGCAACATTTAGCTGGACAAAGTGGCACTAGATTGAACTACTTTTATACACATAGGTAGTTTACTTTAGTGGTTCCCAACCTAGGGGTTGGTCGCCTTACAAAGGGTCACAAGATAAATCTTGGGGGTCATGAGATTATGAATCTGGTAGAAATGAAAAAGAAAAAGGTTCTGCGACACATTTGTCTTCATTGTTTGGACTTTTATATAGTCTTTGCTTTTGTTGTGAAATACTGGAATGTTTGACAGTGTTGCTTCTTTGAGCCTCTATCAGTTATTTTTATGAAACAATCTTTAGAGTTTAGAGGGGAAATCCCTTTTGGGGGAACTACAACAAACTCATAAACAGCTGCTTTTTGTAAGGGGTCACAAGCCAGAAAGGTTGAGAACCATTGGTTTAATCTTTAGCAGTGCTTTCTATCATATTAGCTTATCTTTATCTTTATGTAAAATCTTAACCTGAATGTATAAAGTAGCATAAAATCTAAATATTTATGTTGAGTACAAGTACCTCAAAATTGTACTAGAATACAGTACATTAGTAGGGTAATTGTTACTAAATAGTTACTTTCCACCACTGACTGCTGTCCTTACAAACATTAATCTACCAATCGTTCCCCACTGCACATACTGCAGGAATAACATATCTTAATACAGTTTGTTATGATTACATTATTGAAAATATCAGTCCTTAGTTCGAGTCATTAAATATGAGTCAGTATTACTGTTATGTTGCCTTTTGCAATTGGGTCATGGGATTGTGTCATTCTGTAAAATCCAGAAAGGAATGAAGGTAAACAAAGTTTAAAGGTCAAAAGTAAAAAAACATGACTCAAATGATTTGACCACAGAAGTCTGTAACAGGACTTTCCAGCACTGTCACACAGTGTGTTATCACTGTCAAGTGTGTTTTTTTTGCCATTTCAGATTGTCACATTACTACAGATTATATAACATAAAGTTTATGGTAACTGAAAGGACATGCAGACCTCCTGGGTGCCTATTAAAACAGCCTGCAGATTCTAAACAGCTTCATTATGAACCGGAGGTCTGTGTCATGCCTGTGTTAAATCACAAGACCTCACACCACAACACCTAGTTGTGAGGCTCTAAAGCCGGCTGCATTGTGTATTCAGCTCCAACTCTGAGTCTAATGGCAGCAGTGAGTTCATATCCAGGCCAGTATTGATCAGTGTGTGTTTACACAGAGAGCTGAGCAGTGTCGTCTAAATGTTCACAGTCAGTTATAACAGACAACCATGGTTTCTGTGGTGATTCGGATGAATGCACTCAGTTTGCAGTGCTGTCTGCTCCATGTTACTTTGAGCTTAGTGTTGCTAAGGTAGGAGTTTTATTTGTCTGTTTAGTAACACATTGTCTTTTTCAATTGTCTGGTATGGAACGTTTAATTTCCATTGAGGTTAACTAATGTAACCACTTTCAAAGACATGCTGATTCCTAATAATGTTCAAAATGTTTCCAATGTGAGATTGAAAGTGATTTGTGCCTTTAACCTAATCGACAGTCTATTCTCTGATTAAAATCTATCTGTAGCTCTGTCAGTGTTCTGTCAGTGTTAATGTCCATTTGTTTTGATTTGATTTTCACCTACATGTCACAGCAAAGTTGCCGTCACAACAGCGAGCAATGAAGAGCCCAGTGTTCGTGAAGCTCGTTCAGTGAGCGATCAGGTGGTAGTTCAACCAGTGGACTGTGTTTTATCAGAGTGGAGCGCATGGTCCCGCTGCGACACCTGTCAGAAAAAAAGAGTAAGTATGATGATAGCTGACAGGTGATAGTGGGCCTGGGGCACATTACACCTACAAAACATGGCATGAATTTGTTGGCCCATCAGCACACCACAATGTTTGCCTGATAATCTTTTCTGCAACAAGGAATACAATCACCCATAGCTGATATATTGTGCAGCTGTTTAACATGTTTAAATTACAAATGCGGCTATGATACAGTTAAATATGGCAGGAAAGGTTTAGCTGTGGGTGGTGGATGGATGGCTACAGGCACTGCATGAGTCTATCAGCTACGTTTTGGATTATAATAGTCAGGCTGTGCACTTGCATCGATATGATTGGATGTTGCTAGTCATGATAATGAGCCAGTGATGAAACACTTGATGCCAATCAAGTAATGTAAACACATCTTCAGTGCTCTGCCTGAACTAACGCTGTGTTTCC
>JAVQJD010024523.1:0-47432 GCA_036023655.1 Nannoperca australis | reverse complement strand
GACCAATCACAGGACGCGTACAACGTTCAACGTGAGGCCTTCTAGAAGGCCTACTGACAACAACTCGTGATCTGATTGGCTATCGCAACTGTCTATCAACTGTATGTACCTGTTCACTTTCATTTCACAGACGCCTGCATTGTTGATTCTGAAGGCCTCAGGCAGATTTCATACAGCCTGGCAACACAAGCTAGCTGAATTCTGATTAGATAAAAACTCTAACCTAAAAACAACATGAACATGAAGAGAATATGAAGAATATTTTTATATATTTAGGGAAAGTAAATTCAAAATTAAATTACCTTTTATCAAATTATGATCATGATTTATGTTAGGCCAGCAGAGAAGGCCTTGCTGGCCCTGACGGCCCACCACTGTATCCAATCAAACACAATCTACAGCAGGACTTCGGTTAACCCCTTGCGACAAATTGAAATCCAGCCTAACTGTGACATCTATTTCAGTACCTGTGCTAATGGAGCTCGGATACACCAGGAAGTGCACCTTATCATGTGCACATGAACAACATTTTTACTCATTGGCTCTGTCCCCCTCCAGGGTTTTGTTTTGCTTCTACTGAACCACTATGGTAAATTCAGCTGCCGCTACTGCATGAACTACTACTGAATGTTTCTGACTAAAGAGTGGTCATCCACTCGTTCTGGCCTCTGAGCATCAGTCAGCGTATGTTGCCACAAAGTTGTGAAAGCTCCCTAGTTAATGAGGTCTCAAAGGGTTCAGAACCCCCAAATGGCTTCTTTCCGTGTGCTTCTTTCAGTTTAGTTTTTTCACACACATACACTTTGCTGCCCACAGAAATGTTTCTGTGTGTGTTGCTGAATGGCTGCATGCAGTAGAGTTCATTCAGGGCGTCATGCTCTGGGTCAAAGGTGGCTGCAAGACAAGCAAGCATCTTGGGAAAGCTTATTGTTAATTGAATCATTATTTTAAAGTGGTATTTACAGATGATTATTACCTAACTTAACCGATTGGCTTCTGATTGAGCTGCTCATCATCCTTTTAACTCCTGGTTTGCTTCCCCCTGTAGTAGGCGAGCTGTGACACTTCTGACTTCACAGATTTCCATTCACATGTATTGATATTATCATCACATTAAACAGTCCCCTCTCTAGGAGCCTGTTTTCATTTCAGCAAATCTAACATCATCAAGCTCTAGCTGATGTCGCTCAAAATGGAGCCATTCCAGCAATATAGCCCTTGGGTTCTGCCATTTCCCATTCAGAAGTGAACACAAAGAAAGAAAAAAAGCATGGTAATATATTTTGGATATAATTACAGCATCTCATAAAGTCTGGACCCCAATTCCCAGATTAGTTATTGAAATAAAATGAAAAGTGCTCTAATTGACTTGGCTTCTAGTGATTAAAGAAGACAAATAATCACCCAACTCTGAGCAGCAACTGCAAATAAATGGGGACCTTCAGTGCTCTGCGCATTCCCCTCAGTACAGCCGAGGCCAACCCATGTTCACTTCAAACGCGCCGCAGACGTTGCTGCATTTGTCAAGTAAATGAGCTTTTCAGATTTACGGAGCCGTAATATGACATAATCAAGTTATAATTTATCAATTAGAATAATTAGGAGGCAGATCCAATTAAATTAAAGTGTTGAAAAAGCTCAGAGGAAGCTAGCCACACATAAATGAGCCTGTGTGGGGGTTTTCTGGTTGTGGCTTCAGATGCTCTGGTGAGTTTACTGTCATTCTCATTCACTATCCACCTAACTGATTTGGGTTCTTGGTGCGAAAGAACGGAGCACGTAGTTTTTTAATCATTCCTTCGCACAGACCAAACTGGGGCAAAAAAGGAAAGATCTAAAAAAAACTAAACAAACAACAACAAAAAAAAAACAACCAATAAAATGTGACTTAGACTTAGAGTTTGGCTTGGACACTAATGAATTGACACTGTCAGCAGTGTGAACTCCAGACCAGAGCATGTCAGCAGGCTAGGCCCAGTGAGCTTGTAAGACAGAAATGAGAGAATGAGAGACAGAGGAGGGGGCACAGGTAGGCAGGCTGGCAGAGAGAGAGAGAGAGAGAGAAGGAGTGTGCTAACGCCTCATCAGCCATGTCAGCTGGCTTCACTCCTGGGAGGATTCCTCTTCACCTACCCAAGTTTTCACTGTGTCACACGCTCAAACTAGAGATTACCTTTCATAATTTGGTGTTGTATCAACCACAGAAAATGCTCATTTAGATCAAAGGGAGGATTTATTTTCTCTCTTTAAATCACCCTTCTGTCTCACGTCTTTCCTCTGTCCCTCGCACTTTTCCTGTGTCCCTCCATCCCCTCTTCTTTGTTTATTCTACCACTCCCCCTTCTTTTTTCCTGTGTCCTTTTTGTCTCATACTTGAGGGCTCACAAATGTAACTTGACGCCTCCCACAATGACAAACGGTCATTTAAAAAGGCCACCCTGGCAGGCTGACAGCACGGCAGAAGGCAGTGCGGAGACATATGAAGGAAAAATATACTCAAGGTAAAGGAGACAAACGATCAGGGTGAGTGGGAACAGGAAGGGATGAAGATGAAGCGGGAGGAGATGAAGACTCCTCGTAGAAAAGAGAATGAAGGGTCCTGATTCCCTGTCCCGGCATAAAGCCTCCCTTTATTTTGAGTCACTTTACTTGAATCTATGCGTGCTGCTGACTTCACACCAGTGAGTTTGCATGCATCCAATTTATATTTGAGAGCATGATTGTTGATGTTGCTGGAATGTCACTATAAATAATCATTTGAAAGTGTTCATCTGAGCCCATAAATAAACAAATAAATAATTCAGTCAGTAAGCCAGTCCATCATTCATCCGTCCAGCCCTGCGATCCCCATTAGACCACACAATTGAGCAGCTTACTGAATGTGTCTGTAATAAAACTGTATGACGCTGTAGACAAAAACAGTATAGATTGTTATAAAAGTACACTGTTGTCCGCAGCTGGTTTCAGTGTAACATTCTGTTGCTAGTAGCAACCACTACTCGCTCAGTTGCATAGCACTTTAACTGACATTGCTACGTCCACCATTTTGTCAGATTTGCGCCCCAGCGCATATTGACGCAGCATCATTGATCAGCTTCCCAGATGGGAACACTTTAACTGTTTTGTGGTTATTGATCAACTCACTGCTAACCAGGCTAAGAATTATACTAACTATCTGAGGCTAATTTGTAGCTAGCACAAGTTCTTAGTAACAGTTAATTAGCTTATTAATGGGCTAACTTGTATGTTTACTCTTATTCCCGTGTATCTTTACTAAATTAATTATGGTACTCTTGTACTTCCAGGATAATTGTTAAACTTTACTGGTGATATTCTTTCTTCCTTACATGAAGCATAATGTAGCCTATTTAACAGGCTGTGTCCAAAATCCCTACCTTAAAATGTAAGAATTCATTGTGAAAAATAACAGTTGAGGGACAACGCAGCTGCCGGCACACAAAATGTTGACATCTGAAATTGCAGTTTACGGCTCACCATAGAGTAAACTACTATTGCTCTATTAAATAATGAGCAGTGAAAGAGAGAACCAGGCAGTGATTTCAAACACCATTGTTAGATCCACCATTTTCTGTAGGTGCTCTTTTTAAACGAGGGCGGTTTTATGATTTTTGAATTTTGTTATTATTGTTGCTCATCCCGGGGCTTCTGCTTCATAACGGACACAGATTACATCAGTCAGCTGTTTTGTGGTAAATAAACATTGACTGCACAAAAGGTCCAGAGGTCGCGAGGCAAATTTGCTTTCTGTCTGAACACACCTTCAGAGCAGCTGGCTATGTGTTGCCATTGCAACAAGTAACTTTATTAAGTAAGCAATTTTACTGTTTAGCTAACAGTTTGCTCTTTTTACTTTTGGGGACTGGGTGTATGTTTACTAGATTAATAACTGTTGTATTTTCTATGAACACTTTTCACTCAGCTTTCACTGATGATACTTTGTTTCTTCCTGCCATGAGGGACAATGTAACTAATTTGACAGTGAACCAAGTTTCCTTATTACTGTAGCCCTACTAATTAATTTTGAAAATACCTTTGGTCTAACTCTTCTTAATGGAATCTCATTGTTTTGTGATGTGTAATCACAATTGCCTCCTATCAAACCGTAAAAGGCCGACTCCTTGCATTCAGCCATTATTGAAAGTGTCTTTAGTGTGCTGCACAGTAGCATAGTGTTTTTTTGTTTGCTGTTGGCATGGTCAATACGAGTAATAGCAGGAAAAAACATTAAATAGAACAGAAGTTTTAAAACTACTGTATTCACTCCATACTAACATATATAATATTATTTTTTCCCCAGTTAGTTTCCAGAATATGATTGTGCTCCACCTTTTCATACTAACAGGAAATGAAACAAGGCATGACGGACGTCAATCAAACTGCTATTTTAAAAAGCCACAGCTAATTAAAATGAACAAAGACAAAGAAAATGATGTTTCCTCAGATGTAACATATTCGTTTTGGCTTTCAGAGATGTTCCCGGTCTTGTCTCACCACTTGCAACAATTTGTTGTGTTCTTTCCAGCTGTGAACAGCTCCTCTGTTTCCTTTGTGCATTGTGTTGCAGGACAATATTGTCCATCAATAACACACTCCAAAATCAAGCTCATTTAGAGCTCGCATCTGTGAGTAGCATATTTTTATCACTTTCCTAGTGTGAACTTTAAAAGTAAGTATCTAGCATAGATTTGGGACATAGCTAAACAGTGTGAAGCTTGTCCTATTTGGAGTCCATTATGGAGTTGTAAAATATATTTTTTTCTTTACAGAGGCTTGAAAATTCTTATAGTTGTGTTTTTTTGGAATAAGATATATATAAGATAACAGGTACATCTGTGCAATCAATTGTTTCAAAGTTGATGTTCTACCCTTTTCCAAAGAGAAGATGAGACTTTTTCCTCAGTTCTACTAGCAGCCGGATTTCTCTCCCAAGCAAACTGCAACTGAAAAAGAAAAGCAGCAAAAACAAACTTTTTTTTTTTACTTAAAATTGACACAAATTTTCTCCTTGAAAACTTTCAAGGTTTTTTTTACTGCAAATTTCTATCTCAACTTAGGATAGTGGATACAGCCAGCTATAGTGGAGGGAGGAGACCTTCACATTGCACCCAAGTCACACAATGCATGTGGGGCTTCGCCATATGAATTCAATTTTCATTACCCCCCTGTAATAAATGCGGTGTGAATCCTGGGAGGCCATGGCAGCAAAAAATAAATCTGATACATGAATAAACGATGTCCCCGGGGAAGACAGGCTCCTCCTTTGTGAGGAAGATTGACTCCTCCAAGATGGGACACATCAGCCACAAGGAACGGAAACAGAAATAGAAACTGCCGACAGAAAGGAGCTTGCTCACAGACTTTCTGTTCAGCCCCCCAACCAATCTCAAAGCTGTATATAATAATAATACATATTCTATGCAGTGTGACTGCAAGCCATCAAATTCTCCCAGAGGTCAGCACTTTTGTAATTTCCACACTATGAGAATGTAATTAAACTTTGACGCAGAAACTTGGTGACTGCACTGCACTTGTCATTTCATTCTCCGCGTCTTCAGTCTTGCCATATCATTTTTGTGATGCATGTGCAGGATGATGCTGGTGTTTACACATTTTTGAAAGTGGAGGATATGCTGCTGAATAATATTTTTCATTCCGCTTTTGTTGCAACACTTTGTGATTACAGTACTAGTTGTGCTTTTGAGGTGTGCTTGTGCACTCCAGCAGCCCCAGAAAACATAAACACCTCTTTATTTATCTGTATTTATTTTCTAAGCTATTTGTTATTGACAGATTAGCGATATTCTTTTGTTTGCCTTGACAGCTCCGGCTGTCGTCACAGGTGGCGGTGTGACGCACGCTGCAGGGCTAGACGTATTTATGCGTCTTCAAAGTTGGCAAAACATTATTTGGTCGTTAAACCCAGCGGACAGTAAACTAGGCCTACCAGATCTTCCATCTGCAATGCTGCCTAGCAACAGCATAGGTCATTATGTTGTTACATCTGGCAAGAAAGGTATATTACTACCTGAAAGTGCATGTCAGATTTCTACCTATAACATTTCTGAAAAAAGATAGAGAACAACAGCTGAAGGTGAATACACTAATATTGCTATATTGCTCCTTTAAAATGTAATATTCAAAACTAGATGAAGAATTATAAGTGATCACGCCGCCATCATCTGATCACTACTGTGCTGGTAGTGCGACCTCAATAACAACCACAGAGCATTTCAATACTATTTCATTAATTCACAAATCTCTGAGGGAACAAACACGTAATTTACAAATTGGTCCATGCCACTGTGGTGAATCTCACTGAGGGCTATTAGCTCGACCACTGAATTCCACCTTCTGCAATCCCCCCACCCCAATCTGGCGTCACAGCAGATGGGCGGAGGTCTGTGATCTGTTGAGGCAATTTTGTGCATGGCTGCCATGGCCTGTCCTGGTGTGACATCTCCTGCTGCTAGTCGGGCTGTACCCTGACCTTCACACTGGGCTGGTGTACAGCTGTCTGGCTGGAAAAATGCAAACACACACTTACGCCCCAGACACACACAGACATACACGTAACACACTTGCAATCCCTGGGGAAGAGCAAAAAGTTTAGTTGGAAGGGAGGTTTGGGTGTTTTGTGTTATTGCCCGGCCTGCTACATGTAGCTGGCAGGCAAAAGGGCAGCGTGCTCTGTTGAACAAAATGTCAAATATGGCTCTAAAAATTGGTGCTTAGTCGGTCACGGATCTGATTCAGATAGATGATGGAGATTGGGAGGAGATGGGCAAAATGTAAAATGCAGGATAAAGAAGAGGATACACAAAAACACACACACACACATTCAATGCACACATGTGCTCAAACATACAACCCCCACCCCGTGCACTTCCTATTTGTCGGGTTAGAGCAGGAGGACACATAACGTAAACCCAAAGAGACACTTACTCCGTGGGGAGAGATCTCCTCTCATTACGAGCAGGATTGACACTGGGCCTGGCCTGTCCAGAGGGAGGTCTAAGCCAATAAGAGAGTAATTGAAAGAGGCGCTTGACTTCCCGTCTGTAACAGCTTACAGACCAGGGCTGATGTGCCTCTAGGAGAACAGCGTTTAGAAAACAGATGGGCAAAGACAAACAACATGAAAGTTGGCTTAAAATTGCAGGGGAAGAAAAAACAATTCAGAGAGAGAAGGCATTTTCACCTCCTCCTAGATTATCATGTTCGTCTCCACATATCAGTCTGTGCAGTGCACTCTTGTGAACCCATGCAGATTCCCCAAGTAGATACATGATTAACATCTTGTCACATTTGCCTCATATAATATACTTATACAAAAAATGTCTTAGCTGCATAAAGCTTAAAGAAATGCCAAGAAGAAACACGCGAACACAATAGTGTTTCATAGCTTTCCAATATCCCCAGAGCGGCTGTGGTCCTAAGTGTCAACTGCTGAAGCCAGAGTGTGGAGAGTTAGACGCTGTGCCATAGCATCTTGTCTCACTGAGGTGTGTGTGTTGAGTCCCAGCGGCTAGACTTGTTACGGAGATGACAGCGTGTTTTGTTTCACTACATAGCCCTCGCGTTGACAGTCTGAAAGCCTGGAGCCAAACAAACAGAGGCAGCAGTGATGCCAGGTATCTCAAGATCTCGCTCTCTTTCTCTCACTCTGTCACACACACACACACACACACACACACAAACACACACATTTATGCAGTACATACAAGCAGTACAGGAGATGCACGCACACAGCACACACACTGCAGGGTGGAGTAAACACAGACACATAACCAACCAAACACATTTTGATGTTGTACAAAACATCTGCATCACTGCAGTACTTTGGTTGGTGGAAGCTGAGAAATGATGCAATTCCTCCTCCTTTTTTACCACAAGTGGATGATTATTTTACCCCTGTAAATGTTATGATTAAATAATCTATCTTGGTCATTTATTTAACATTCAGTGGTTCTTTGGAGTCAATAAAATCTTCTAGCAGTGAATATTATTTTCTAAATGGAGTTCTTATCTCAGTGTGAATGAGTAGGTGCGAGTTATGCATCATTTATAGTACTGTACGCACCAATATTTCAAGGTGCACTTGAACCCCACGTGTACGAACAATGCAGGCCTTGAACAATTCCTGGAGAAACTGCAGTATTTCTCAGATTGACGCAACACTGGACATGATCAAGAGACTGAGCTGGCAGAGTGAACACACTTTACTCAAGAACAAAATGTTATTCTGAGACGTGTTTTACCCAGAAGGTGCTCATGGTGCATTCCTCGGCTATTGCAATAAATCAGTTCTTTTGAGCCTTAGCATTCACAGGGAAGGATGTAGCAAGCTAAAGGTTAGACACGGTGGGCTTGTGACTGAAAGGCTTCAGTTTGAATCCTTCGACTGGTGGTGGAAACAAACTAATATGTCAAAAATAAGTTGTCTTTGACCCCCATATATTCAAGATGAATGCAGATGCGTATAATACAGTTTAAATGAGAAGCAATACACAGCTGAAAATAAAGTTTATAATTAGCTGATGTTATTAGAGTTTTTTTGTGGAGGGATGTGTGAACTGTTCAAGGGTGTAAATTTGACCATTGTGACTTCCATCAGAACTAACAGCTTGAAAGCAAAATGACTTGTTTGGAGGCGCCACTTCTCATGCAAACCTTAAAAGACTTAAACATGATCTAATGAGAATGCACATTAATATGGGCGTGTGAGCCACATTTGCTTCAACAGTCCCATTCACTGATGCATGATGAAAGAGCTTTCTTTCCCTTTCCCTCGATTTCATTCCTTTGACCAAGTGTTTCCTCCTCTCTGACTATTGTCTTCACCGTAACCAAAGCAGCTGGAGAGAATGAGGATGAAATATTGATAGTGTGGCAGTAATGAAGTCTTAATAAGAGGATCCAGTCCAAACAATGAAAGAGTCCTACGGTCATATGGGGCGGAGGAAGGTGTGATGCTCAGTGTGCCACATCAGAGCCATCCCTCTTGTTTTTTTATAAGGTCAAGTCAATTATGTGGCTACCACAGGTAATTTATTAAATTGGCAAACTTAATAAACTCTGGAGGGGATGCTCCCGCCAGCTTCGAGTGTGGACTTTGTCACTTGCAATATAAATTATGGACCTGACTCGGAGGTACACGGTACTGAAAAGAGACAACAGGTAATGATCTATTGCTTAAGAGAGGATGCCAAAGTTAAAGAGAAAGACAGATGAAGCTAGTAGGGGAGCTGGGAAATGGGAGGGGCCTTATTTAGCAACTTCTATTTTCACATTCGAACTGAAAACAAAGGGAAGAACAAAAGAAAAGTACCTCTTGAATTACTGGGGGAGCTGGCACACTTGTTTTCTGTGCTCTGTGTTTGAATAAAAGATTTGTCTGCGAATAATTTATTCCAGCACTCCCTTTGCCATTTCCCTCTCCTTCCCCCAGTGATACACAGAGGCTTTTTGTGGTAGAATTCCAAATGATAAATACTGGACATTTATAAAAAGTTGAGAGGAGATATTTAGAACACGGGAAGATACTGCATACGGCCTTATGCTTTATTCACGTCCCTGTGGGAGCCACAGTATCCAGGGATACGTTATGTAAAACTGGTCAAAGCCATGCTAATGCGATTTTGAATGCATGACTTCATCATCTGTGTACCACAGGTATTGCATTGCGGAACAGGTTGCTCAGACTCATATGTCACCCAGAGCCAAAGGCCCCTGACTGAAATCAATAAATAATTCTAAAATTATAGCCTCGTAATATTAATCACTACATTTATAAAAAAATGTCTTCATATTAAAGACTGAAGAAGGCTGTGTGGGAACAAGAGAAAGAAAATGGGATGGTTTTGTAAATGTGATTAAGTAGATCGGATGATAGGCAATTAAAATTTGTGTTCTTACATTTTTTTAATATTAGTCTGTCCCTTAAGAGTCTTGCTATTTTGGATTGTAATGTTACGTTGGATAATGCTTATGGGAATGGACTTGTCACCAAAGGGGATGCTGTTGAAATTATGCATGTGGGTGTACATTTGGTGTATTGCTGTCGTCGCCTGAAGCAAGAGATGAGAATATCGGAATAAAGAGACATCTCAGAACATTCTTTTTTTTTTGGTTGAACACTGATACATACACCACCATAAAAAGGAATAACGAACCATCCCCATGCAGAGAATCACAGTCATTGTACCACAGCTACTACAATTTTTGTTTTTTCATCTTCCTGTATGTCACGGTTAGCCGTATTGGCAGCAGGGGAAGGGACCCAAACACGGACAGACATGGAGGCTCTAGTAGTTGAAAGATTTATTAACAAAACTAGCTTACGCTCAAAAACAGGCACTGGGAACATAACAACAAACACAGGAACACCGGGGCAAAGCAGGAACACAGAAACACGGCCAGGAACACAGGCAGGAAGGCAGGAACAACATGGGAACCACCAAGAACACGATAAGGTGAAACAACAGGATGAAACACCAGGTACACGACAGGGATGAACCAACATGGAAACAAAAGAAGAGGACCGATATAAATATGGAGGGCAAATAAGGCAATCAGGGACAGGTGAGCGAGTGAGCACAGGTGTGGGAAGTGAGACACGAAGACAGGACCCAGACAGGACCCAGACAGGAGGATTTCCAAATAAAACAAGAAACACCCCAGGAAACTCAGACATCTTTGGCGGGACATCACCAAAGTTGAGCCCATTGGAGTTGAAAACTCTGATCAGGTAGAGAAGCTGGACAGACAAAATAAATGACTCAATGAAGGTTCATGGGGCATTCCAGCCATGTCAAACCAAAGACAGTATAGTATGCCTAAATGAGAAGTCACTCAATAAGATACAGGAGCACTGCAAGCTACAAATGCTAAACCCATAAAAGTCTGTTAAGCCAGCAGTGAAACCGAGGAAGGACAAGATTAGATGTCAGACATTGCCAATAGAGATTTGTGTGACATGCCTCGATGTGACTCCATTGTCCTCTAGTGAAATACCCCAATTGAGACATGAGGATCTATTTATGAATGGTGAGAGCAAAACGAAAACACAGTTTTTCATATCACAGCACATTATTTTACAACGCCAAGTGGAACGGTTGTAGTAGTCATCAATTTTTTTGGCACAGCGTCAGCCTAATGGATATAGAAGTGAGACAAGGTCACTAGTTTGAATTTAGGCTGGAAAAAATCTGGGTGTAGGAGTATAATAAGAAGCGCTCTCAGCCCCTTCGACTGTCTATTAAGTGCCTTTGCTAAACAAGTGCCCTTGATCAAAAGAACAGCCGGAACTGCTTTAGTTAAGCTACTAAGCAATAAAAGATTGTAGTTGTACGGTGAAAGCTGAACTCTCTCGACCTAAAACCAATCCTCCCAAGTCAGTGCTGTAAATGTCTAAGTCTGGGTTAACAACACACAACACGATGCTCTGATAAAGAAAGTGAGGAAGGTTTGTTCACAGTCCAGTAGAAATGCAGCCTGTTGTGGTGCTGTCCATGGTGTTATAGTCATGGTGCTGTCCATGGTGCTATAGTGAACGGCTCAGTATAGACAATCTCTGAATGTGGGTTCTTGCGTGTGAAATGTCACAAGTGACAGCCCAAGTGCTGTCTCAGTTTAAAGCCAGCATTAAGCCAAGTATGGCCAAAATCCCTTTAAGTGTAAACAAGGTAAACAAGTATGCTCAGTGGGCATTTCTTATCAGCAAGTGGTGATGACGGAGGATATGAGCCAGACTTAAGGCCTGGACACCCCAGGATTTAAAAGGTTGAAACGCAAATTCACACCATTGGCCTACAGAAAGACTTCCTAGGGATAGAGTCCAGAGAGTCCAAAATAAAGGTCATAGTTAATTAACTCTTTTTCATGATTCTTTTTTTATTTTAAACCTCCTCTGTTGGAGTAAAAACTGGTCCAGAAAAGTACAATGGTTTGCAGATAGCTATGAAACTGAAATAAATTATACAAATATGTCTTTTGAATGAATGGTGAAAACCTTTTGTCTCATAAACAACTAAAATAAGCTAAAAAGCTAATACGTTTGCGACTGGCCCTGTGAGTAGTCACTGTGTCACCAAGCTACTGGCCCCATTTGGATGAGCAAATGTCACTTGTTGGTGTTTGTGACTGTTACCACTTTTGACTGTAACCACTTTTGTTTAACAGCTGCGAATGTGTCACAAAATTGATTTGAGATTACAAATGAACCCTTTAGATTTTAAATATGTGGTCAGTTTATTAAAAAATAATTCCTGATGGGTCTTCTCATGAGAAGACCAGCCAATCAATGTCCAACCTGAGACAGTGCAATGTATTTTGAAATGTTATATATGTTATATTGTAAATAAACATTAAAGTAAAGCTAAGAGGTGTATCTGTTAGCTAACTGCAGACCTTAGAGTGAAGATTATTTTGTGACAAAACAGGTGTAGGCTGTTATGTTGAGATCCTGGCCCTGCATCCTCCCATTCTTGGGAGTTTGAACATTGCATACAGTATTGTGGTTTTATGACTCTAATGTTACTGAATCACACATCTCTGTGTAGGATTGTGCTTCCTGTTTCTCACAGGATTTCACCTGTGATTTGTGTTGGTTTTACCACTCTCACCATGGAGCACCACATATATTCAAGCCTATAATGGATAGAGTGCACTGCCACTGCTCATAGAACTACAGTACGCCACCTTTGTTACAGCTTGATTTGTACATAATTTATTGTATAGTCTATGCAGTGCATTATGTGAAATCAAAAGGTCCACATATTTGACAAAAAGCTCACATGGGGAATTTTGTAACATCCTAGACATGTACTGTTTTGCCTTTTTAAATGAAAAGGACTCTCCCTGGTCATTTGAGTGATATTTAAAACGTAGCTCATCTAACCTTGATGTTACCTGCCACACCATTAGACTTTTCATCTGGTGGCACCACTTCAAATATTCATGACTCTGATCCATTGTCACAAGCATCAGGAATTCCCTAGTGATTCCTCTCCCTTTTCGTTCGGTGTGCAGAGACGATTCATGTCCCTTGGTATTTATGAATGACTGATTGTTTTTGTTGCTGAACTTTCTGCTCTTAGTACCATATTTTTCCTTCCGTCTTTCATATTGAGACCAGAAACTACAGCATAATGAAGGCTTGGACATCTGTAAATGTACTTTATAGTAAATTATGACTTGTTTAGTGTTTATAATTTATTATTATTGCTATCCAGCACTGATGACATGCTGGAATGCAGCAACACATAAATGGGTTACACTCGTGAGGAGTTTGCCTGAAATTGCATATTATATTCCCTTGAATGCTTTAGGAGGGCATACAGGGGCTAGTGCCTGGAAGAAAGATTCACATTATAGAAAAGCTGGTGTCTGACTTTGTATATAATACAGGTTTGGGGGTATTTGTTATTACCACTCTGTGCAGTCTCATTGTGCTTAGGTTAATGCTTGTCGTTAGTAACACATTTAGAGCTCAGACACCAGATGTCAACACTTCACATAGTGCCATTTATTATCAGAACGATGTTCATTTGCAAATTCACAACTTAAGAATTATTTGTAATTTAACCATTTCATGAAAATGACAACATTTTAAATTATTATTACTGCACAAGTTCCTAGCGATTGATCATAGTGTTTTCCTCAGAGAAACCCAGTGCCTCATGGTGAATGGAAATGGACTCATCATGTGCCCAACCTCCACACTGTCTGTGTAAAATCCACAGAGGTAATTATAAGTAACATTAGTGATTTTACATTCCACCCCTAATTGAGCACTGGTGTGTCAGAATCCAATCAACCTCCCTATTCCTACTTCTATCTTTCTGTTTAAGGACTTTTAACCAGATAATTGCAGCCTCATCTACCATAATGTGCTTTTTAAGGCTATTGTCATCTCATCAGTTAAGTGCTGAAACCAATTTATATAAAGGTTAGCGTGTCACTTGGGCACTGTACAAACAATATTCACCCCGTAATGGGTTGACATTTTGTCCACATTTTATGATATGTGTTTGTGTCGTGATCATTTTGCATATGAGAAATTCGTACTTCTGATTGTTGTTGTGGGAAAGCCCCACTGTCGACTCTGCAGCTATGGACAGCTTGTTGTGCGACAGGCTTCATTTCCACAAATCACTACTGTGTAACAACAAGAGTGATAAGAGCGTAGAGCAGTCTTACAGAAACCTGTCACGGTTTCAGTAAGCACTGGTTTCTTTGCCACATTTGTTCAGTCTGATGCAACATAGAATCAGTTATGTGCTCTCTGCTTTTTAAATCCTGACACTGTCTTTGCTCTGTGCTTCCATTTCACAGGTGGGCTCCCCTACAGCAGGGGCTATGTTTGTTTTATATGAACTCACCGCTGACCCTTCTGACCACAAATCATGTTGAAAGAGGAGTGAGAGAATAGAATAAACCCCCATCATGGGGAGAGGAAAGTACCTTTAAAGATCCGTCAAAGCCTTTACTAATAGGGGTGATCCATCCAGGGCTTTCAAAATGTCACATCTCAGTCTCGTTCATTTGCATAACCTCTAAAGCATCCAGAGAGAGCGTGCGGTGCATTGATTTAGCCAGTGACTTGGGAGATGCTTCCCTTGTTGACACAGTCCTCTAAGCAAGTGTGACTGTGGCACTCCTTAATCCACTAAACTGTGTGGCGAGCAAGTACTCCGCTGCAGTTTTACAACCCCATCATGAGTCATTCCCACACACTCAGGCTCCCTAATCTGCTGACTACTCTTGGGCAAATATCATTATTTGATCTTTGATAAATCATCAATATGTTTAGAAGTAGCTCACGGAAATGTTCATCTTGTAGTGTGTACTATGAGATCCTAACTCAGCAACTTTAAAGTCCATTAATGGAGGATTGCCAAAAACAGTACAACAGCTATAAGAGCTACTACATTGTCCTTGTGTTGAAACACGAAAAACTAACCTCACTTTTTACATTACTTTTACATTTAGGCATTTAGCAGACGCTTTTATCCAAAGCGACTTCCAAAATAAGAGCTTTACATCAAGTGCATAGAACCATAACCATTTTTATAAATTTAACTATGAATTTGACATGTGATATAATATATGATGCATGATTTTGGTTTCATTTGGAGCTGGTTCCTGTATTTTTATGTCTCAATATAACTACAGTATGTTACTTAAACATACAGATTAATTAGAGTCAGGTCAAATTTTCTATTACTGTTATTCCCTCTATTCAGCTGTATACATGTATTTCATTGGAAAGCAATTATGGCCTTATTTTGTGTTGCATGCTCATATACCTGGTCTATATATTTGATCTTCACACAAAAGAAACCATGTCCGTAGGTGTCTTGAAATCTGATTCAGATGTTATCTCTAAAAATGCAACCTGACTACTCCTGAGATTTTATTTTAAGTGTTTTATTGTCAGTCCTCAATGTGTATCACATACGGAATGAAAAAGACCAGAAAATGACAAACATGAGGGAGAGGGAGCTAATAATGTTGCCCTGACAAATATGTTTGCTCTTAGGAATGCTTTCTGCCTCACAACTCTAAAAATGCATTATAAAATCAGCCAGAAGAAAATCCATGCTACTTGTTTGTTGCAGCACCCAGAGGTCTTGGACAATATTTAGATTTTAGTGCGTGACAGTCTGTTTTGTTACTAAGACAACAAATATAATGACAGAGAAGTGGGCCTTTAAGTTCAAACTTTAACTCAACTGTATGAACCTTGCATTACTCTTAACCTAATAACTATATGTTTTCTGTGTTATTTATGCTGGTCCCAGATGGAAACTTGAGACAAGAACAAGGGTCACATTGTTCCTATTCGAAGACTCTGATTGTTGTCAAAATTGACCGTTGGCTAAATTCCTCCTACTGTGGAAATTGTCCAATCTTCAATCATACCTTAGCAACCATAAGTAGGCACTGCAGGCCTATTAATCTTTTGATTTCTTCATATGTTGAAGCTGTCTGCCTAAATCTCTAGTAAGTGTGATAAATTACATTTAAGGAGTTTAAAGAGATGGTGGTGGGTTTATTTTGCCTTTCCAAAAACATGAGAGCAAACATTTCAAGAATAGATTCAACTGTGTGTCTGCTCAAACAGAGTTAGCATGTCCAGCTAACTAGCTTACTTAGTGTTACTTCCAAGGTCAAAAAGAGGGGTTACACATTAGAATTAGCACATTAATGTGTTGTATGAATGTTAGGTTATGGTTACGTGTAATAGAGATGAATGGTTGGAGTTAGGGTATGCTTGGGTTAAGGTTAAGCGTAGCAGAAAATGACTAGGCAGGTTAGGGATAAGGTAAGGGGAAATACAGCACAACAATGCTAATTAGATGCCATTAGACTTTACATCTTATGATAGCAACTTCATCATGATCTTTATTGGCAGGAGTAGCAACAGTAACTAGAAACAACAGATGGAGCAGGAGAATTAAAGCACTGGCAACTAGAAAGTAGCAGATAGATACAATAGAGCTCTTATCCCTTTTAATCTTGAAATGCAATGTAAGGGGTTCACAACAGACAGTCAGTCAGTAAGATAAAATCACCTTAAGGTATGGTGGTATGGTAAGAGATATGTGCAACTGGAGAAACACAACAGAGAGGTTTCCCTTCCTGCCCAGGGCAGCTATACCAAAGAGAATCTCATTAAGGAAACTTTTTTTTATTGTTCCAGGTCTTTCAACACCATCAAGATATTGTTTCTGGCAGAGACACAGATCATCATATGGATTGTCGGCACATTTCGCTACAACTCTGAAAGGCATTTTAAAGCATTGAATTTGTTCCAAATCATCACTTCGTATTATCCTATTAAAACTGTTCACTCTTGAGTGCCTCAGAGCATCAATAGCGATAATTTTGGTACGTTCTCAGCTGTTGGCAAGACCCAGCAGTGAAGAAATTTTAATTCTCTTTTGTTGGCAGGTCAGTCGCCAACATGATTAGAGTTTCAGGATACATGCTGTTTTAAAATGTGTATTTTTCATGATGAACATCAAACACATTGGAGGGTATGTAAGATAATGGAGCGGCTAAACGCAACATAGAGAAGCGAGAGAAAAGATGGCAAGTGAACTGGATTTAATTTGTACAGTCTCAGATAGGGGACCATCAAGGCATCATTTATCACCACCTCCATCTCCCAAGTTATTAATCCCTTAAGGCATTGTTTCCACAGATAGAGATCACAACGACACAAGAGTCTGGTAAAAGGAAATTAGAAAAGACAGTGATGGAAAGTTCAGTAAGTAGATCTGACCCACTGGCGCAGATCACTGCTGTATGAAAAACTGATAACTCCTGTTTTCTTGCACATTTGATACACCTACATATTCAAAAAACAGATTTACTGTATATATAGCTCATGGCTAAAATAAGTGATGCAACTCTATTGATAGAAATAATAAAATTTTGCAGAAAGGATCATATTTTAACATTTGAGCATTTTAATTGATCAGATCATGCAGCATATATCTGAACAGTGCTGAAACAATTCATCAATTAATCAATTTGTCAATTAGCCAAAATCTTTGATAATACTAATATTAATCATTTCTAGTTTTTCTAATCAGTTTTGTGATATTAAAGTGAATTGCATTGCTGTATATCTTGCCGCATTACCACTAGAAGGTCTAAAACTCCACAGGGAACCTGTAACAATGGATAAAGTAACTGTGCTTAGCATTCTAGCATCTTTTGGCTCATTGTTTGGCTTTGTTAGTCTTTACTGTTTACTGCTTTACTGTTTTTATTAATTTTCACCGCTCTAATCAGCATTGTTTCCTTTTGCAACTAGGCAGCTGTTTTCAAGGACAAAGCTCTGATAAACCCACTGTACACTACCTGCACTACCTGCCAAGCAGCAGATGCAGCTAGGGACTAGCCGGTAAACACAGTGGAGCATAGTGGAGCAGCTAAAGAGGCAGTAATTTTCCTTAGGAGTTAGTAGAAAAAAAAAAACAAGAGTGAACATTGGCCTTCACCAGGTGGCTCAAAAATGTTGCTCGATGTCTGCTGGATGGGTCAACAGGCTGTTTGCTAACACGTTCACCACAACAACCTAATACAATTATAACATCTTGTTTTGTTTCAAAATTGTTGTGCCGCCCCTCAAGTGGCAGAAAATTCAGATATTTTATCATCAATGGACTATCTCTGTGTTTTGGACTGTTAATTCTGCATTTTCTGACTAAATGTTTAATGGATTAATAAAAAGAATTACACATAAATCTCTCATGAACATAATGGCTGCAGTTGTACAAAAAATACTTAAAATATATAATATATAATTTATAAAATAAATAAAATTCCATTGGATACATGTTCTGATTATATTTATTGAGATTTCATAAGTGTTTCAGTTAGGGTTTAACTTAATCTAAAATTACATTTTCAGGTTATGTAAAAGTTGCATGGTTACTCAGATATATTCAATTCTTTCACCATTCCGATATGTTTTTTATTGTCAACTACTACTTAGTTGTCAAACACTGTGAGTTATCTCAGCATAGCAAACTGCAATTAATTCTTTTGACAATAACCCAACCACACAATGCATTCTGTACAGGCTCAGTCTGCAAAACAATAAACCATTAGCATGCATGATTGTGATGTATTATACAGAAAATAAAATAGTGCCTTATTTCAGGCTTACTTCAGGCTTGGAGCACTGAATTGATTGGGAATTGCTACATCAGCTGGAGTGTGTGTGTGTGTGTGTGTAAGAGAGAGAGAGCGAGCGAGAGAGAATGATTCATTGGGGAAAGGGCTAGGGGGTGGTTTAGGAATGATGATGAAAATCGATAAAGAATAATAAATGAGAAACAACTGGGCAGATTATAGAGGTTATTAGGATGTGGAAAAAGACTGGCTTCGTCCTTTCAATTCACACAGGAGTACAACGGGAGACAAAAGTATGGAAAACACCTTAATGTGGTAATGCTGGATTCCATTTGCTGTACTGTAGGTTGTGCTCAGCTCCTTTTTATACAATAGGCTGTAGCCTCGAGGTTAGCGAAACAAGATTGTGAGCAGAAGGTCACCGGATTGAACTTCTCTGGGTGAAGGAAGGGAGCGAATAATCTCCTGCCCCCAACTACTAATTAGGTGCCCTTGAGCAAGGTCTTCAACCCCCAACTGCTCCAGTGCATCTACTCAGGGGTGCACTCTATGGATCATCTCCCAGGTGTACATGTCTGATGTGTGAATAGCAGGGTTTCAGTCTTTTCTGAGTAAAAACATTATAAGAAAACATCAGCGGCACCACAACACTGGCTGTGTTTATTGTTGAATACATACAACACTGGTTAGTAGAAAGGCAATCATAGGCACAAACAATACTAGGAAATTAAAAAGCAGACACTGTTTTTGCTTTTCTTTATCTTGGAGAAAACATACAGAAGCAGTTTGCAGATTAATTAAAACCTTTTAGTATATTGATTAGAATATGCCTGTGGACGAAAACTGACAAATAAATAGACAGCTGGTGCCTTTCCAGGAATTTCTCACACTTTGACAAAAACAAACTCTGTTATTTAACAGACAGGTGAAAACAGCAATAGATAAAAAAAAAAAAACGGAATTAATCTTCATGCATTAGCCTTAAGAGGAGGTGTGGCTGGGGATGCACCAGTGTTTAGTGGATGTGTCTGGAATCACAATTGTTCTGTTTACCACACACTGCAAGCTGGACATAAATGTGATGTTGCACATATGATTTTGTTTTCAAAACTTCTGTACTCCATTACTCACATAAAAATATATAGCAAACACAGCAAACAGTGGCTTACCCAAACAACGAGCATATACTGACCAACAATAGCATTAAATAAGCGTCCAATATTCACTCTACTTTTATCTCTGTTTTGTTCTCCACCCACTTCCTCCGTAACATTTGACTAGCATCAGCTAGTTTGCTTAAATGCGTATTGTTTTTGTACAGGTTATACAAACTGTTCATTTAGCTTTTACAATTAGCTATGTATAATTCAAAATTTCTCTGTGGCAAGATTTGCATGTATTAAAAAGTAAAATTACCAAAGTATACCAAGAAGAGCCGCAGAGTCAAGTAATTCCCTGTTTGTTTGTGACCATGAACATCCCCTTTTCCCTGTCCCCTTTTACATGTAGTCACCTGGCCCATTGCTAATATCAAAATATGGATTAGAGCAGCTTTAAAGTCTTATGTTGTCAATCCTTAAACACAACTTTAATAAATCCTACCCTAAAAGTATGGTAGACTAAATAGTCCTGTGTGGAAAATGGAGCAAGCCTGAATCAATACTGATAAGTGAAACTGGCTCTCACCCGTTCCAAGGCCAGGAAAAACTAAAATCATTTTACAACACTCATTAAATTTAGCACAATTACAGCAGCTGTAGCATTATGCACAACGTGGCTAGCCAACCACCAATATTGCATATTACCCAGATGATCAGCTCAGTTATTATTGTTGCAAATTGAGGGCAGAATTCCAGATTCCCACATTCTCAAAGGATCATGGCTTTACCATAAAAAAAAAATCACCAGCTTCTTTGATAAAATTGCAGAGGCTGTGCACAGCTGGCTGTGGTGGATGGAGTGGTTGGAGGGATGAGGGTGTGGGGGCGGAGATTTGAGGGTGAGGTGGCAGGGCTGAAACAGGGGACTCTGAGCTGAGAGGACACCTCAGAGAGCTCCATCTGTTCCCTTCTTCAAGTCCTGATGGGCAGGAAACCCCGTGCCAGGATCCTGCTGGTGGCCCCTCCTACTGGAAATGCACACACACTCACATATGTATGCCATACGCAGTGACACAAGCATAAAGGAGCATAAACACAGGCGTACATTAGACAAACACACACACACACACACACACACACTCAAACACTCTACAGCTGTAATTGAAAACTACACTCATGATGTGGCTTGTCAGAGATTGAAGAACTCATTTTTCTCCAGCTCCATCCTCCTCTTGTCCTTGACTCCTTGACCTCAGCACCAGCGGTACTGCAGTGACTCGGCACGGGAGGCTAACGTTCAGCCTTTCAACAGACAAGGGAACAGCCATCTGCTTTTGATACAGCTTTACCGTGGTGCTCAATGCTAATTCACCCACATGAACAAGGTTAAGACTATTCAAAGATGACACACGAAACTCTGTTTGTCATCTCTTGTGGAGGGAACAGCGTTTCATTCTCATCTTTAGTGGCTAAGAGGATTTGTCTCAGCGAGGTGCCTCTGCTGTGAGTTTTAAATCACTGTTGACAACAGAGTTTCTCCCTGGATTAGATCTCCAGTTTCATTACGATGGCCCTGATAGCATCTCCCGCAGAACTGATAGAAGGTGGCTTATTATTTTACACTAAAATGTTTCCTTCCCCGGCAGACTGAAATTAATTTTAAGTTAAAAGAGACTTGTGTTGCCTCAATGTAGGACACAGCCACACATTCCCTTTTGAAGCTAAGTGATAAAATGATTCTTTTGAACTTGCTTGTCAATCAGTATAACTTGTCTGTAGATTTGATCTCCTGCATTTCAAAAGCCCATGCTTTGTGGGTGGATACCTTTGTGTTAATAGCTGCATGTGTGAAACATAAAGATACACGCACAGTACTGACTGCTCGCCACTGTCACTTCCACACAGTACAATTAATTTAAGAGCTATGAGGACAGAGGGACATTAGATATTCTTCTTTGAGTAGGCTCACTCTGTAGTCTGATTGTTGAATAGATCAAGTGTGTGTGTGTGTGGATACCACAGGTAATTGGTATTATGTGTAGGTTTGTTTCTTTGACTTTTACAACAGTAGACTGAATAAGGTCCCAACTGGTTGACATCATGTCAGCATTGGCCTCGCGAAGGTTCATTGAAGATTTAAAACAGTATGTAGTATCAACCCATGAAATGCAGATTTTTTATAATTTTGTTAAGAAATGTCAATATTAACACCAGCATCAATGTGTTTCATCACAGAACAGTCATATCATTTAGTTTACAGCCCAAAAGACACATTTTAGTGTGCAGTACCTCTTTATCTGTCATTCTTCTCATGTGGTTTAAGTAAATCCAGATTTTCACCTTATTTTTATAGAAAGAAATATGGTAATATTCATGGCAGATTGCTGCTAGATGTTTGGAAGCAGCTTGTTACCCTGCGAGTGTGTTCATATCAAAGCCGAGGCACAAAAAGTGATGTAAAAGTAAGTTTTCCTGAGAACACCTTAATATCACAAAATCCTCATCATCCTGTGCGACTTTAGCATGGAGTTTCATCACATGCAGATAGATTACCAGACCAGTCGATCAAATTGTCATTCAGCTAGATATTCAAGGTAAGACAACGCCACAAGCGTGACTGCAGATGCTCAGCAATTTAAATAATTTTTAACATAATTTAAATTAACTCTCACTAACAACATGACCCTGAGGGGACATGCGTAAAAGAGTAAAATATTTTTTTTCTTTTCTAAGCTGACTGGATGGGAAACTATGAGAAAACTATCTTGTGAGTAACTAAAAATTGCTCATGTGGCCTTTAAGGCTTTATAGGTTTCGGTTTAAAGTTTAGGCAACTGAAACCACTAACTTAAGGTCAGACTTTGCAGAAAGAAAATGTGTTTGGTTAATAGCATTAGACAGGGGAGCATAATTGTATGCTTTGTTAGAGAATCTATTGTATATGTGCAAGCAATGCAGTAAAGTATGACTATAAGTACATTTAATGAAAAGCAAGAAAGAGAGAGAGAAAAAAAATCCACAAACCATCAGTGTAACCTCTCAGTTTAATGGGCAGGTGTAAATAACAAGCGACTGGGGAAAAGGTCTATAGTGCAACTGTTTGAGGAAATCAGGGAGCGTTAAGACTTAATAAAGGCAGCGGCCCACCCCTTTAACCATTTTGCAATTCAGAGATTCAAATCTCATTTGTGGGCTGTAATAGCAGGGATATCCTGTCATAACACAAGTGTGACAGGGAACTGCCTGCCTCAGTTGGACCAACTCATGCTTGATAGTGCATTATCATTAGCAGGGAGCCGCAGATTAATATTTCATTAGGGCTGTGGCTTTGCAGGGGCTTCCAGGCATACCAAGTGATGTGTTATTTCCTGCTTCACACTGATTTCTCCCTCATAGGCAGGGCTGGGATACAAGAGCTCTTATTATGATGGACAGAGCAGTGAAGCAAGGTGTTCAGGGGAAAAAAAGAGATATCCCTATTTAACGGTGAGTAAGCATGGCCGGCCAAAGCGGTGTATCATCACTTTTCAGCGCATGGCCATAACAAACCATTATTGGGCTGCTGTGGGTGGTGGGGAGGAGCACCAATCTTAACAGGGCTGCTTGTCATGGACAGCGGGGATGGATAACTCCCTTTGGATTCCAATTTTTAGTAAAACAACAGCATAGAAAGAATTTCTAAAACAGAATATCTTGATGTTGAGTGCAAAAGATAAGAAAAATAAGTTCTAAGTTACTGAAAGTCTCACTTAAGAAATGAATTTCAATAGTTATTCCAATTAGTCAAATCCGTTTACACTGTTGGAATCATGCAACTCAAGGTCACTAAATTAATGCTAAACCTACAAGATATCACAGTTTACGGGCAAAATGTAATATTTTACATTGCTGCAGTTTTCTGGAAATGAGGGTTTAAACTCTAAACGTGTGGGATGAGCTAAATGCTACACTTTTTTTGTGCATAACCAGCGGAAGGAATACTGTGATTGTGCGTGTCCTTGTGTGTGTGTATGCTAAAAACTAAATGTGGACCCACTTGTAAAAAGATTGCTCTTGATAGAAAGAACTCTTGATAGAAATTTGATAGATCAATTTGTCTGAGAAAAGACAAGATATGCCATATCGCTATTAGCCGTCAAAAACATCACAGGGTACCTGTGACCTTTTCTCAGACAAATTGATCTATCAAATTTCTATCAATTATCTTAAATCTATCAAATTATTGTTTGCTGGGAAAGAGGAGTTTAATATTTTGAAAAATAATATGTGAAAGTCAACCTGATTACATTTATGAGAGGCCTTGAAAAAAACACAAAACATCTGGCAATTTATGTCATGTTTTTACCTCAACTGAGACATTTATCTGATACTTTCCTATGTAATCAACACATTTCTGATGTTATATCATGGTGGAAAACTGTAGTATATGATATCAAGCTGCAAAATAGTGATTTCTTTTTTGTAAATACATTTACAGATCTATTTTCAACTGTGATTACTCATAATTAGCTTTTCAATTCCTTGGCATATGGTTTGGCATTTTTCCGATATGTACAAGTGAAAACCCCCTTCTGTGATAGTTTGACAGATACATACACAGGCTGCAAGAAGACAACTGAATAACTTTCTTTGATCTCGTGGTTGCTTGTACTGTATGTTGGGCAGCATCAGGTTTCATCAGGAAAACTGTTTGATAAAACTTAAGCAAATTCTCCCTTCTGCAAAGTGCCTGTATTTTATTTGACATTTGCTAGAAACTGCGTGTCTTCAAAGATATGGCATGTTTAAACCTCAAACTGTTTGAAATATCAAAGCGGTAGTATGGCAACTTTCTAAATGTCACCATGGGGGATCTTCCTCTCTTTTGATGCTCATTTCATGAGGAACAGTAATGACAGGTCTGAAGGTGTTTCAGTACCCCTATCAATGCAGAGATGCTGCTCTTATGTCATCCCTCCCTCTGTTTGAATACTCACTTTGAGGATATGAACATGAATCATTATTTAATCCCCTAAACTTGCACATTTTTCATCTTTTGAATGATGTAAATTCTTGGCTTACAGAGTAATTGCAGTTGTCATTTTCCTGGATTTCCAAGGCCCCTATCAGAGGTTTCCATTATGGTCTAAAGCATTATGTATATAAAGCTAGAGGATTTCATTCATACCTGAAGGAACACTGGTTTATAACCTAATTTATTAGGCAGATATTAGTGTAAAGAAAGTCAATGAGGAATTGAGTCCTTTCAATCTCTTTATTGCTACAAGTATTGTTGCATGCTCTAAGGCTGCTACTGACAGACTAATGACAGTTATATACAAGCCGATGGGCTAAACAGCAGGGTTTTTATGTGGAAATGTGAGCTCCACTAATGGCTGGCTTCACTGACCCAACAGGGTGTATGCAGACACAAGGCAATCCATCCCTGAGTAATGTCTCCATTTTATAATTTGGGGCTGAGGCAACATGATTGTTACTCTATTTGATGGTTATCCCACTCACAGAACACTTTTGGTCTGTTTGTACACCAGCTCGCTCTCATTTATCACTGTCTCCTCTATTCATTTCCATTCTATACAGTGCTGATCCAATCCACCTCACAGAATGTCTAATAGGCTTTAATTAAGTTGATCAAACCCCCCCCCCCCTCTTCCTGGCATCCGTTTGGAGAGCTGCAGATAAAAATATGGAGCTGATTGCTATGCACACAATGTGCACAATGACTTCATGACCAGCTAATCAGCTAATCAATGGTGTTAATGAGCAGTTGCTGTGGTAATTTATATAAACCCCTGTTTCCCATTTAGAGAGGAGGAAAATGTCACCTTCAGGGCCATAAAGTTTTCACTTAAGAGCATGTGCGTTCATTGATTGAAAAACACACAGGAGCACCAACTGTTTTAAAATAATCATACCCTTAAGTTTACACTGAGTCCTTATTGCTGACTAGAGAGGTTGGAGATTTGCATTTGTATTTGGATGCCGAACATAAATCTAAGTGGGAGTTTTTACATCTTTGGTCGTCTGACAAACAGCCAAACGCAAAATTACTTTGTTTAGGATAGAAAAAACATTAAAAGAAAGACAAAATAAGAATAACAAAGTCCAATTGAATGTTAACTGCATGCTCTGCCTATGGATGACGTTCTTTAGTTAAAAGACCTGCCAGTAAAATAAAAGTTTGATTCACACTGTATATGAAAGGCCTGATCAGATGAAAAACTGTACACAACACAGTGCAGTTTTACACCAAAGTGATTTTTACAGAATAGATAAATTTAGACAAAATGAACCATCTTATTTGAATCAAATAATATAATGTGCCACTGGCATGAAGTTAATAGAGGTTATTTTTGCTTGTGTTTGAAAGACATTCATGTTTTGCAAACTGCCTACAAATTGACTTAAGAATGCTTGTTTAAAAGTTTTAGGTACAAATGCGACATGCTCACAAGTCATTAAATGCTTTTGATTCTTATACATTGAAACAGTTTTCCATTTTAAAGTAAAACCATCAATTTTGTACTAGATGTAGTAGATTCCAATAACATCCCGTGTCTTCAGATGAACATTAACAAGAGACTTAGCCTAGTCTAGGTCTAGCCAAGGGTAACAAAATCACCTCTAAAGCTCACTAATTTAAATGCTGTAGTCTGGCACAGAGCCACATGAAATCAGCCAGTTGTTGTTCTTACACTACCTGTTTTTGTAAGGATTAGACAAATGAGATTGAATGTCCTAAATAGTGACCTTTAGAGGTGAATATTGTTACTTTTGGACAAAGTCAGCCCTGATTCTAGTCTCTATGCTAAGCTAAGCTAACTGGCTCCAAGCTGCATATTTATCACATAGATATGAAAACTGCATCATTCTTCTCATCTAACTCTTGGCAAGAAAGCAGATTTCCCAACATACTGAACTGATCTGTGTTCATATCTATACTCAAGTTTAAACTATAACTGGACATAGCATAACTTCTGCATTGCCTGGTTTGCTATCTTACAGTCAAATGTTACCTCTGGACAAAACAAGGCTAGCGGTTTCCCCCTGTTTTCAGTCCTTATGCACAGCTAAGCTAACTGGCTGCTTGCTCCCAGCTACATATTGACTGTACAGACATGAGATAAAAACCTTTTCATCTAATTCTCAGCAAGATAGCAAATAAGAATATTTCACAAAAACTAGTCCTTAAGCCAATAAGATACAGATACTAGTTTTGCCTTAAACTATTCCTGATGAAATACTTCTTTTTTTGGTAAGGAAACCATTGCATTTATTGATTAATATCAGTATATCAGTATATTAGTTACATCTGGGATTTTTATGAGTGTGGTTAAATAACAGAGTCGAGTCAATAGTCCTCAAGGATTACAGTGTAGCAATGTCTCTGGCCATCAGATTAGATATTTGACAGTGAATGAGTAGTTCACATGTGCTGTTGTCCACAGTGCACCTGGGAACAACTGAATGCACTTACCTTATTGCTCTCCATTTGGTACCACTGGGCTTTCTGTCCATTATTGTTCGCAGGACAGCTACACATTTAATTTCTGTGAAACTGACACAAATGTACACGTGTGCATTCACAGAACACCCACTGACTGAGACTCAAAAGTAATTCTACCTACACTTGGAGTCTTTTCCTGTATGCACCATTAACTCTGTCATTAACAAATCACTCCTGCTGCAAACATACCTATTACTGGGCATCAGAAGCTGTCCAGGCGGGCAAGAACTGTTGTTATTACTGTTTTAATAGCCTTCACACACTTTCCCCTGTGATGTTATGGCCTTTGCTCCAGCATGCAGTGCATGGACAATGCCAATCTGACCAGTTTTGGATTTTGTGTGCAATGCTGTAAACATTGGAGGAAGAGCAAAACACTTCAGTCAGCAGGCCAGGGCAGCTAGCTGAGCGCAGAGCTCTGTTGTTGCCTTAGCTGGCCTACTGTGTCTTCCCCTCAGTTTGACATTCAGCATGGTTTCCCCCATGTTACCGACCCTTTGACCCCTTCACATCCTTCTCCCAGACGGCTGGTGACTCATTCTGACCTGGAGTTGTGGGCTCAGCAGACCTCCAGAAGAAGAACTGGGAAGCATCATCCTCCAACAACAATCAATATTTTATCTTCCAGGTGGGCACATTGAAGGAGTATGTGTGGGCCCCTCTTAAGTTAATTTTATTTATTTATGTATTCCTGTCCTCTCTTTTGATAGGAACCACAAGGTCTGCACAGACTTTGTTAACCAATTCAGATTTGTTTGGCTATTTCTGTATATGATTTTCTCACTGCCTTACTTTTCTTTACATACTCATTTTTCACTATTAAAAAGTCAGTCATACTAATAATGTACCACACAGTTGGACTGTACAATGCACCTCCAACCTGCCTCCAAATTACAGTATTTCCATTACATGTGACAGGACATTGAAGATCATGCCCCCCCAGATTTATTGCCTTTTTCATAGTGGTCTTATAGAACTGGCAGGAGAGGTGACATGTGGTAGGTTTCTCAGGCGGCTTTTTCCTAAGTTAACACAAGCTCTTTCTACTTATTATCCTGAAAACAGTCAAATTCCCAGGACACTGTTGTAACACTTTCTGAGTTACTCTCTGCACGGTTGATGTTATGGCTTCAAGAGGGCCCTCTGAAGTCCCAAGCTCCTCAGAGCTGATGCAGTGTAGAGTTGGAGCCATCAGGAAACAAAGGACTGAGGGAGCATAAGCTCCCACTTTCCAGAGCAAGTTAAAAGAAGCACAGCTCCTTCTAATGCTCAGAGGCCTATTTTAGATATACTGAGCTTTTAATGTCTAATGCACACTGCTGGGCTCACTGACAATGTCGATGGTAAAAAAGGACTTCAAAAAAGCAACAAACATGGAATGTACCACGTTTTTGGAGAGAGGGGTGTGCTGTCTGAGTGAAGGAGGTGCAAATGATGTAATTTGAGTGAAAGTACCAAAAAATATACATATTCCAGTTGCTGGTTTTTATTAAAATACTGTTGAAATTAATAGTGTATATTCTCATTTGACGAAGTGGGTTGCTGTGCTAAGAAAACATCCATCCTATCTGCTCATCCTGTTGAGGGTCGCAGGGGGGCTGCAGTCTATCTCAGCATGCATTGGGTATGAGTGTGTGTCCATGGGGGAGAAGCATTGTAAAGTGCTTTTTTCTGCTTTCTGATTAAAAGCATTATAAGAGTGTCATAGAAAACATATTTTTAGATTTTGCACCCACACATGTATTTATTTTGTATAACAGGAAACTATGGAACCTCAAAGTTCTCAAAATAAAATTAAAAAAATATATATATTATGAAATAAATAATAAATAATAAATTATGTTAAATATAGATATGAACCAACAATTTGTGCAATTATTGAGGAAATTATTGAAACTCAACTCATCATTATAAATCTTCTGAAAAGGATAAAATAACATTTTATAATAACAACAATGACAATGTATTTTGTCATTTCCTTTATATATTTTCCACAATGAATTCGTGTGATTATTTATTTCATAATTATTTATTTAATATTAAACACTCTGGAGCTCCATAGGAGAGGGGGGAGAAAGAGATGTAACAAATGCTCCAGGTCTGATTCAAACTGAGGACATTTGGTGGGCGTCTTAATAGCATAAATAGAAGCTGTTTGTACTATTTAATCCCTGGTTAGTGCAGTCATCATGAGTCATCTTGTTTTAGTTTTTTATATATGAACCATAGACTGTATATAAAGATGGACAACGTGACAGCTCAGGTAGTTTTTATCACATTAATGTATGTTCAAGTGTATATTTTTTTGATAAATTTGGTTTTAGTTATTTGATGCAATAAAAAGTGGGTATGACGTCATGATTGACAACTTGTGTTGTGGTGTGGTGTGCTTGTGATTGGTTCAAGTGAATGGGCAGGATCTCGAGCTGCTGATCACTACTGCACAGACTCTGGCTCCAATTGACATCAGCAGTGCAAGATGCCAGCGTCCATATGTGAGATGTTTTGGCTTCATTTTTTTGTGGAGATGCATCGTCCATTTCAATATAGAGTCTTTGAAGTGAGGCATATGAGAAGCAGCTCTCCTAATGGACATTTAAATTGTTGTGTGTCAAAATACATGGCAGACAGATGGATTCTCATGAATCCTAAAGAAAAGGAAAAAAAGAAGGAAATCCAGATTTTTCATTTTCTCACGAAAGAGAATGAAAAACATTGCTTCTTGATGAGCAGAGACATAAAGATGTGTCCTCTCTGGTGCAAGGTTTCTCTGAAAAGTTCTGCAGATGGCCTGAGTAAATCTCAGGCTATGGAGAGCACACACTCTCCTGGAAACAACCTAAAATTGACAGCTTGTCCAAGTGCTTTTGTTCTCTTTGCAAAACATCAGAGAGTTCTTCATTAGGTGATTTACAGTAAGCGTAAAGTACCAGTGTACTAAACTTGATATCTCATTCCTCTCGTCCCCCTTCATCCTCACCATACCTTCACTAACTGACTTCAAAGACGGATTGTCGGATGTTCACCTGATAAACCATACACCATGTTCCGGATGGAATAACAGAGCAGGCTGATTATGTGCTTATTTATGTTCGCAGTACATCAAGCCTGTGCTCTATTCCTCCTCAATCTTTTATTTTTATTTTTTTTGCCAGCCTGATTACAAGACAGATCACAAGGTTCAGGCCCCTCATCTACTCTGGTGGAAACTCTTATATCAGCGCTATCATTTTATCACCATTAATGTCAAGTTTCCTACATTTCTTATTATTTGTTTATTTTCACAGTGGGAGCAATTCTGTCAAACTCCAGTCGTGGTGTAGTCTACAGTGGTTTGAGTGGATGTCTGCCATTTCTTCTTAGCCTTAAAAGTCACGATGAGAGATCATGTAAGGCTGGATAATACACTCTCACCCAACTCAATTGCTGTAGCTATATAGTGTTGAGAGAGCCCTCTGATAACAATCATCTGTACTGATCTGTAATGACAGGGCAGGGGTATGGGGGTCTTGTGGTGCAGATCTGATGAAAGAGCGTAAAGGGAGGCAAAATGGCAAACAGGGAATCCATCTGGCCAGGAGAGGGCTCTGGATATCAGGAAACTAACGAGGTCTCTGCATAGTGGGAAATGTCATGCTTTAGAAAGCTGATTAGTTTGGCCTGCCATCATCTTCATCATGCTCTCTCCTGTTTTTCTTCATATTCTATTAATTCTTTTTCTGTCTGCTCTTTTTTCCCCATCTTCCACTTTTTCTTCTTGGACCATCATCCTCCCCTCCATCCTACACACCAAGACACCAGGCATTAACACCCTGGTCTAGTCTTTGACTGCTGTTGAATATTTCAATATAGCTCTGCTTGTCTGGCAGCCCCTATGACCTGCCTGGATGAGCGGGGGAGAGGCAGGGATTCGCATGGCAAGCTGTGGAATGGATACTATACACAGTCATATATAAGTGAAGAACTAGCCTCGAGGTGAGCAAGCATATGAATACCAGATCTCTCTGCACTCTCATTTGTGTCGACGGACGCTGAATTCCATAACAGATACTGAATTCCAGCTCTCATTTGGGTATTTATGTTGGGGGGGGGGGTTCTGTTCCAACACCCAAGGCTGAAAAAAATAACTGCATTTTTTTGTAAATGAAAGTCAAATAGCCATGAGAGTAAAATTTTTCTATTTTAATTTTTTATAAATGTCATTACAGTTGTCCCAAGAGAGTGAAATATTGCATGAGTCCAGGTCTGTCTTATTCATGATGCTCTGTTCAGCACAAATCATTTCACCGCTGGTTAATGAAGTGGGCTTCTTGAGATGGCGGCTTGGGGTCATTTAACTGAGGGAATTAATTAAACTATGAGCAAAATACTGTAGAGTAATCTACTGTAAATATACACAAAGCAGTCACACTGTAGGGCTGAAACCATTGATTATTTTCATTATCCTTTAATCTACAGATTTCTTTCTCTATATAATGTCAGCAGATAGTAAAGATGCCATCACAAGTTCCCAAAGAACACACTGATGACTTATTTTGTCCAGTGAACAGTGCAAAACCCAGCGATGCTCAGTTTTCTATCGTAAAAGACTATGAAAACCCAAATATATGTACATCAGATGATGTAACTAGTGATTTTTTGCCATTTTTGCCTTACAAACTACTGAGAGTGGCTGATCACTTGATATTTATATGGTTTGTAAATTGCAGCTATTTCGTGAGATGTTGCAGAGACTCCAGCAACTGCTCTTCAGATTGCACTGAACCACAAATACCATCAAACAAGATTGCCTACTTGTCAATATCTATTACCATTAGAGTGGTGATTTCATATATGTACTCCCTGCATCTTAAGCAAACTGCCTTGTCTGTCCTTGAGTGGTGACTGACGTGTTTCCAGAATGCACAATGAGACTGGGGAATACGCTGACCATCTAATCCTGTTGAACCCCCACAAGGGGAGGGGGATGGGGGTTGTTTGTGTGAGGTTTTGTGGGTTTGTGTGTTGCTGTCAACAACAAACACTGGGGTCTCACCACAGACTAGCAAGCTGTCAATCTAGGGGGTTGGGACTGACCGTTGGGGGCCTGGGCGGTGGACCACAGAGAATAGGAAGAAGGGCCTGGACCTCAGATCAAGAATGACAGCCAAACATTGGGGAGGGAGGCACAGCTTGGGCAAAGATTTGACTCCGACCAATGGAGAGGAGTTAAAGGATCATGGAATAGCAGTGTGGGGGGAACATGGAGGGTAGAGGACACCATGCCTCCTCTAATTGGTTTCTCTTTCTGGAACATCCATTGCTCCCTTTCTCTTGGAGAGCTGCTGTGCTCAGAGAGCCACAACTGAGAGCCCAGCAAAGCCTATTGGATTTAAAGGGAATCTGTATCTTCAGGGGGTGCTGGGCTGCAGGAGGGTGGGGGGCATCACAATCAATAATTCATAAGGCCTTTCCTTATTAGGGCTTCTCCTGACTGGGCTAGTGGTTCTTAGGCCGAGCTCTGTGTCGGATGAGAAGGTCCTTGGAAGGCAAAGCCGCACAGGAACTGCCCGCTCTCCGTTGCTAGCTGCCTACATGTTCTTAGTTATCTCCACCCCCACCCATTCACTCAGTGTAGATCCCTTTGTTACTCATGGTTTCTCAAACCCTTCAAATGTGAATCCAACCCGCTTAGCATAACAATGAGGATGCTATAGAGCACTTGATATGTAAAGAGGTGTTTGCATGGACAGTACAGGCAGTTGTAAAACCCTATTGTTGGAAAAACAACAACAACATGTTTTTATAATCTATGGACTACTTGGAGGAGAAATGTCATGTTATTATGTTGTAGATGTAAGCATTTTCTGCCATACAAAGCATTCAATAAGACCAGTAAATGCCAAGCACACAAGAGAATGAATATCTCAATTTAAGTACTGCATGTTTTCATGAGTGAATTCATTTTATGCTGCCTTCAAATGGAACTCTGATGTTGTATTTTTGACATGGCAAGTCCTCTATACTATATGCTTTGCATTTAAGTGGTAATGACTGACAAAAAGTGTTTCCTTAAATATTGAACGATGTTGTGGGTTTCTGCAATTCAACGTCATGCTGGGATCAAGAAGAAGTAGACAACAAAATTATGAAGTAACTTCTGTGGGCTCAACTTATTTACGTCAGAACTGGCAGACATTTTTCACTTAAAAAGTTATAAATACCATGTTTGACATTAACACACATTTTGCCTGTTGACTCAACCAGAACTGCAGAGCCAGGCATGATGTATCTGTCACAAACTGGCTCAGGGGATGTGACCACACCAGACATTAATTTAAAACATTAAACTAACTAAAGTTAACATAAAAGAACACAGGGTTGTGGAAATCAGCAATGCACGAACGTGTGGTTGGTGTGCTGCCAAAGTGTTGAAGGTGCAACAGAAGGTGATGGAGGCTGGTTGTGAGCTGTAGGGAGTGGGAGACAGAGTGAGGACATCGGCCAGATTTTATAGCCTGTGAAGCCCATGTGAACTAGATCTGCTGTCAACCCTCCCATGTAAGCCAATTGCCTGCTGAGGTTCGCCAAGACAGCCTCCAAGACAATGGGAGGGGCGTCACATATCTAAGAGAAACCCCCCCGTGTCTGTCTGCATATCTGCCCACCACACATCTGAGGTGACTGACAACTGCAGAGTGATGTGGAGCTAGTGGCCAGGTCTCCTCTCTGGGTCTCTCTCATTAGGCTGCAGCTGCAACACATTAAGAGCAGATGAATTACTCATCTGCCATGTGGTGAGATCTAATCACGACCACACATCTCCTCTGGATGCCTTTCTATCATTAGCTCCCCTCCCCCAGGTTGTTCCTCACACCTTGTTTGGCTCATCATCCCATCCAATAAACTTGCCTAAATTTATTACCCTTAGAAGCACTACTGAACCCTTAACCCGGTTGGGTTTAAATTATTTTCTTTTATGTCCCACCAGTTCTATAGTCAAAATATTGCGATCACCTTGCAGTGATGAATGCGATTCTGAATATATTATGGTTAAGGTCCACGAGGGACGGTGCTAAAGGTGATATTCCCAGGCGCAGTGAATTCCACATGTTCACTAAATGCTACTTAAAGTGACTGCTGTGCAGGTAGGAGCCATGATGTGAAACAGATAAACAGTGATTACGCTCAACGTGATAAATGAAAGGGCAGCTCGCCAATGTGAGGAGTTTTACTCACCATAGATCACAATTTGTAAGGGCTGCTTGCTCGAGATGCCAGAGTGGAGTGGAAGCCAGCTCTTTTTCATTCAATCAATAAAAATGTATGCAGTTGTATGCTACATTAAAAATGTGGCTGCAAAGTAAAAAACACCCAACTTCTGAGTAAACATTAAATATTTTCAGTACAACGATGGCATGCATCACAGGCGTGATCTATAGGCATTAACCATTGATGTTATGAAACATCAATACATTTACTCAAGTACTGTACTTTACTTGAATTCTTCCTTTTTATACTGCTTTATACTTCAGCCATACCACATTTCAGTACTTTTTACTACACTACATTTATCTGACAGCTGGAGTCACTGGTTACTATGAAGATTAAGATTTTGAGTGAAAACCATACGTTTGCTTTATAAAATGTGGTCCATTGTTACAGATTAAACTACCCTAATATTTCTTCACTGTATAACAAAGCTGTTTAATTTCTGTGACCCATCTTGTGCACTGCTATCATACCCATTGTACTGTAATCAGGGTCCTTCCATCATCCTAATAACCTTTGTGTATCATATGAGTCATGTCATTTGATGACCCATGCCACAACGATAAAGACAAAGGAGAGCAATACCCTGGTCCTGCATATATGCCATGAATTACTCAACGTTGTCAGTTAAGATATCTTGCTAACCAAGCTGCTCCTGACTTGAATAATGCATTTTTATGTGGAGCAGAAGAAGCACTGAACTGGATGCAGTGACAAGGACTTGAATTTCTGCATTTTTCAGTGACTCCAGCTAATCTTGATTGACAAGATAGATGTGTAACAAATAATGAAAGCTTGGTTGTAAAAAGTACCTCAAATAAACATAAGTTTCCACTTCAGTAAAAAGAAGGGAAGTAGAGCCATATTATTTTTACCTTTGTGTGATAATTTCATTATGTATGGTATGTGTTTCTCGTTTAGAAACATGGCCACAATGACATGAAGAATTGCTTTAGAGAAATAATTTAAACTGTTCTATTGCCAAGAGTTAGATAAGAAAATGGATACCACTGTCATGTCTATGGTAAATATGTACTTAGAGCCAGTAGACGGTGATCTTAGCTTAGCATAACAACTGGAAGCAAAGGGAAATCGCTTGCTGGATTCTCCAAAGGTTTTTAAAAAATCTGCCAGATACCATTTCTAAAGCTCACTGATTGGAGGCTCTGCTGGTTGCCTGGCAACCTCAAGACTCCAGGAAGTCACTACCTCTGCAATTTGGCACATAACTTCTCGTAAAAACCACAACTTGCGGTTTTAACACTTTGTTTTATCTACAAATTAAACAAATGAGATGTAACATGTTAATTACTGGGGTTTAGAGGTGTTGGTAGGTGTTTTTTGAACTTTCGAACAGAGCCAGGTTAACTGTCTCACTTTTCCCAATCTTTGTGCTAAGCTAAGCTAACTGTGTCCCGGTTACGTATTTAACATATGAGAGTGGTATCCATCTTCTCATCTAACTCACGAGAAAGAAAGTGAATAAGTGTGTTTGCCAAAGTGTCAAACTATTCCTTTAACAAGCCAACAATTACAATGACAAACCACCGCAGGAACAAATACAAGGTGATACGAAATCCCAACCCTCCTTTGATCCATTTAATAATTGCATTTATTTCATTACAGTAAGGTTTTCCAGCTGAGTAATGAGAACCTTTGAAATGATTCAACCACTTGAGGTCAATGCTACATAAATACCTCATTTGTATCAATTTAGCGGGAAGGTTCAGGCGTCACTGGTTTGTAGCTGTCTTATCTGCTAGTCATCAGTGGAATGCAAAGTCGACGCCTTTGTGATTCCACCTGGAATTGCAATTTAATGTATTCTCTTTTTCATGCACCTTAAATATCTGCATGAAAGGAAGGGGTAAGTGTGGAGGCCAATGATGATCAGAGTTAAATTCCCCACCAGTACAGTACTGTTTATGTTGCCTGGCCCGAACCAGAGTCGTTCCCACCAGAAAAGGAAAGAGGCTGTGAATCCTCTTTGATGTAAATGATAACTCTGAGTCAGTAATGTGGCTGATTTTGTCCTTATGGGAACACCACCTGTTAGAATTTAGCCAAGGTGGGTCAGCTGTACTTCTAAATGCCACTGTCTGAATTCAAAATATTTACTTGTGTGATTATTAATACCTCTCAAGGCTGAGGGGATATCTGACAAAACATATCCTTTCTATCCTTAGGTCGCTATTGGAAGTTTTAAACGCTGGGTTTTCAGCTGACGGTTTAGTTAAATGTTAGAACAAGAAAAAACTTGCACTTCAAATACACTCTTTGAACATAATCTTTTTGCTTCCAGGATTCTTTGTTTGTTTCTGACAAGTACAATATCATTTGTTGTTTTATTTCAATAATTGTTGGATGGGTGTTGGTGGTGGTGGTGGGGGTGGGGGGGTCTGCATGAAAGGCTTTTTTGTATGTTGTGTAGATATTCCAAAATAATCTCAAACAAGATAGGAACCATTAGACACTGTTTGCCATGGAAATTAATCAGGCTTTGTTTATCGAAACAACATCTTAATGTCTTATTCTCTTTGAAATAATGAACTGCAACAAGATGAAAACAAGTTCATTTCTATTCCATTCTCCGTTTCGCATTGCCCTATTACCCTCGAGTATTAGCAAGTTTTTTGTTCTTGTAATTCTAGAAAATAACAAAACTGCTTATATTTCTTATTGCTTTTGTTAGTCTGTGTTACCAGTGCAATAGCATACCTATGATATATATATATACACATACACACACACACACACACACACACACACACACACACACACACACACACACACACTAATAGGTCAAGTCAGATAATGAATTATGTTGTCAGGAAATATCATGTTACTGTATTAAGGTATGTCACTTTTGTGGACTTTGATAATGACCTTGCAACATTGTAAATCACCTCTTGACAACAAATAAACAACAAATAAAATAACAATATATATCTCATTTTTAAGCATTCATATCACACATTTCATTATGCAGCTGCAGAAATAGGCTGCATTCCTACAGTATCTCAGGTGACCTAGGTAATTCATTGTTTAATAAAAAAAAGTGGTCTGTGTAAAGAGGGAGTTGTGTCAGCACTTTGTCTGGGGCTTTGCCAAATTGATGAGCTGCCATGACATGACTGATATATATAAAAAAAGCTCTCTACCAAAATAGGACAATGTCCCTTCATAAAAGACTACTTGGCACTACCAGTTAAATTTTATCTGTAGGTATATGCCTGTCCACTCACCTTTCATTAACCTTCTATCATTGTTTTATGAGGGGTTTAAGTGGGCAGGCTTGACATAAAAAAGTTGAAGTGACATCTCAGCAGTATGAAGGTGTTCTGCTTAAATGAAAGTTGACTGCTCATATTCACTTATTGTGTTGTCAGAAACTGGTTTGTTTTGTTTCCTTTTTCATGTCAGTGCCTTTGGTTTCCTGTGTGCTTCATCTCTGCACTGTCACCTGGTTGTTGGGGTTTTTTAGCTGATATAAATAGCTCCACTTTCTGCAGCTGTGTGTATTGTTAGTCAGTGTTGCTGTCAGAGCCTGTTTACGACACAAACAGCCTCCTCCTACGGTCTGCGGTCCTCATACTGTCACATGTGATTGGCCATCTCCTGCTCGATGGCCCATTCTGCCAACATGCTGCAGAGGGAGGAAGGAGTTGTGAAGCCCCAGAAGCACCAGCAGTCCCTGTCATCTCTGGGCCTGACTCTGGGCTCAGTGAATAAGCGAAGGTAAAGATTGATAGATGACATGAACAGAATGTTGTAGGGGAGATGGGGGTTGCTGACAGAATATGCTTCAGATTGGAGAGGTCCTGAGAGGGCTAGCTTGACTTCAACCACATATGACTAACTACCCCGAAGGCAGGTAGAGAAAAGGCCCTGTCATAGTCTATTACTGTATCTCAGCTCTCGAGGCAACATTACAGCTACACAGCAAATGCATCTGCGCCTTCTGTATTGGGCTGAGGAGAGAGACTTTGAAGTATCTGTGCTCGTTGAACTAAAATATGAGTTGTACTGCTTGTTAAATCACATGCAACACGCATTCACTTGTATCCCACGAGTAATGTGTGTGGCTCTGCTCTGCCAAGACATACGTATCATGAAAATCAATATGGCGTATTTCTCAGACCACTTGGAGTGAAATGTGTCACATTATCACTCCGACAAATTCAATAAAACAATGGTGCTCAAGCTGGATGTGCTAACAGTGGGTAAAAAGGGACAGATTAGTAAGACTCAGAGAAAGTCATTAAAGTCGTGCTGAAATAAAAAAGCATTTTTAGAGGATTTTGTTAGTATGAGCTAATCTGCTTCAAGATATACCCCCTACAACGCTGTGAGCTGCATCAACAGCACTCGGCCGAGCTCCACTGCAACACAACTCTGCTGACAGCAGTAAAGCGCTCATCTTGCTGCAAGGTGCATGTGTAATCCTTGTTCGGCGACGGCATTAGTCACATTTTAATCTTTGCTGTATGAATAAGGAAGTGTTTGTGTGTGTGTGTTTCCTAATCTCCCTCTTTGACTCCTGCTACTATATGTTAATTGAAATAATTTTTACTTTGGCAAAAAAAAAAAAACGTTTTCGGGGAATATGGTTTTACATTGTAAAGATGGCGAATATGATAGGGCTCTGCAATTATTCTGCCTCTGTGTAGCCCAGAATAAGGGACCTTTAGTTGTTTGGGAACAGAGAAGATTTGGGAATTATTCCAGGTTCTGGATTCTGGCACCATCCCTTGGCAGCTAAATGGGTTAACACAATTTACTAAGTAAAATTAAAAAGGACAAAATCAATCATGAATGACCATTAGATTGTGGTTCACTGTAACTACTAGGTGAATAAATGTGTCTATCAAAGACAATTAAATTATAAAACCCCACATGGGCACTATTACAGGGCCAGTCATCTGTCTGCCTGAGGGTGTGCCTCAGGTGTAGCTCTCTATAAAAAAAAAGCCACTTCTGATGATGGTGATGCTCTGACTGACTTGTTGCCAATCAGAACTGGTTGATTTCATCTAATTGATGGGACTGAGGGTCTCCCCGAACTCTGATCTGCTGTCTTGTCAAGCAGAACAAGAAGCTAGCGTCAGCATGAAACACTTTACATAAGCTGGTAGCAGTAAGTGTGCTACACAGTTTGTCATGAAAAAAAAAGATACTCGCTTCCAGTTCCATGCTGCTGCTTGAACCTTAAAATGTACTTTTTATGTACAACAGGATTCAATGTAAGATTCAAATGAATATCATTCTGATCTAATGAACACTGAATAAACTCATAATAAGGTTTGAATCTGAGATTTGAATCAGATGTCATGAGATTGAGGTGGAAACCTCTGGAGCTACTTTTTCTAAGGTCAACAATGACTTCACACTCAAAAACAGTTGGATATCAATTTCTCAATATATTACATTTTCAGTAAATGAATTGGTAAATCAGTACTGGCTTACTTAAGACAAACTAAATGTTTGGTATGTATTAGCAGTAACCTAATACAGCTCTAACTCGGCTACAGGATAAATTATCTGCAGTCAGCCTGCCGAAGTGTAAAAACGTGGTGTGACATGGGTTCAGACATGACGGGAACTTCAGCAAGCTCATGAAGAAGAAACCAAAAGAAGGAAAAAAATTATCTGATTCTGTTTTGTCTGATATCTGTTAATACATGTATTAGACAGGCAGAAATCTAGTTTGACCGTGAGCCTACAGTGGCCTCACACGTGGATCAGTGGGTTTTCCCTGAACTGGTCAACAGACAAATTTCTTTTAAATTAAATTACAATTGTGGAGTAATGAGACAGAACTGAAACTTTTTTGAGAGTTCAAAGGGATCGATGTTTCTGTGATCATTATTATTACATCTTCCTGTATTTCTTCTTCCAGATGGGTGCGTTTCACTGATCCATGAAGTGGTCATTCAAGTGTCATACCATGAATAGGAGGCTGATCAAGCGGAGGCTGTTGTCATAGCAACTGCCAGGGGAACACAGGTAAGGGCATGGATGATTGCCTGAACTGAAGAGTGCTTGATGAGAGGTGGGGGCCACTGTACAATCATGGCTCAGTGAGTCAGGTTCCATGTGACAAAAAAAACTAAACATTTGGGATAGTGCAGCAGCAATTCCCAAATGTCAAAAAATCTCGGGTGATTTGTCTGATTGACCAACCAGATCCATCTGTCTTCACACCTTTTGACAGTTCTATCTAAAATCTCACAGGATTTTGGACACTGGTGGTTTGATGCACAGGTCAGTAGACTTAGAAACTGTTGAAAACACTGTGTGAATATTGCATAGATCCATAACAGTGGCCCTCTATTTTAGGTCATGAGATTTTCTCCCTTATAATACCTGTTTTACAGTGTTCAGTCCACTCTTGACATTAACCTTGTTACAAGGTGTTCTTCAAGACTTTCTGAGAATCATGAGGATGCTGCCTCATGTAAGATTATGGCTCTAATAGTCCTCTACAGATGCCCCATTATTGATTCTCACATAGAGCAAATAGTCAGCTTAATGTACCAAGCCAGTGGAGCAGAACTGACATCATCCAGCCGTGGCCCCCTTTCCCAGTATGGCACATAGAGATAAATGTTCTTCTAAACAAAGCAGCTTAGTTTTGTGCCTTACTCATGGCCGATGGATTAATCGTAGTAAATACCATTTTCTTTCTTCTTTTTATTAATTACACAAAGTGTATATACAGAAAGCTGTACAAGATGAGTGAGAGCATCTGTGAGCGTCAAAATTCCCAAATATCACGATAGGGAGCTTTTATCTTTTTGTGCAGGGCCCTGCGTGATGTCTTGTGACCATGCTGTGGTGTCAGGTGTTGTCTGGGTGAAAACTGTACAATAGGCACTCAAAGTCAAAGGCAGCCTTGTGGGAAAGAAAAGATGTCAGTGGATAAAATAAAGAGCAAGACAGCTGCGTTTGTCACAAACGGTGTGAAAGATCCATGAAAATTGGGTTCTTACACTGTCATCAGCTCATTAAAGACTCAAAGGAGGTTTCCATGTTAGCCTTCTATCTGTATCAGTGTGTATACTTGCACTCAAGTAACCAGCTTACTCATAGAAATCAGGTTACACATGTAATCGACGGAGAACATGTTTACATGCACCGTAGTTTTGGATGGAATTATTTTAAATACAAGAATGGATTGCTTAGAAATGATCTCTTCTTTCATCCACCAGCTCTGCTATGACTTTTTATTCTCTGCAGACTTTTGTCGTGCACGAGCATTGTTGTAAAAAGCCAATTAGAAACCGTATCCGTTATCTAAGTCATAGCCAAGAAATCAGCATACTGGAAGCATAGTTACTTGTATGGTGCATGTAAACACAATGTATGTATAAAGATACGGATCCATCCTTGTATCCATCTATGTATGTAAATAAAGGCATAATATATCTGGTATACATTATTCAATAATTCATGCAGTAAATCATTTTTCAGCAGTGCACAGTATTCGTGTATTTGTTATTTTGTTCTCCTTGGGAAATGTGCTTTGCCCTCATGTACATGAGCTTTTCCGCCCATTGCTGCTAACCCAGTAAATCAGAGAATCTAATTATTGGTTCCCATTCTGGGAGGTCTTTCCATTAAACTATTGGGAATACCATCATCCAATTAGTACTTGCATTTAATTATTGATTTCGCACGGCAAATACCCTAACCCTCCATTTACATGTAAACAAATAGGGCACACTGAATATATATCATCACCGCCGAAGGGTCGCAGAGCCGTTTAAGTAATGTAAATATTAACATCACAGTTTCTATTTTAAGCACCAGTGAGTACACGCCAAGTGCACACAATGATAAATACACACATCCAAAAGTGGTCATGCATATTCATGTCACCTGCTGGGCATTCATTACTAGTCCTGCTATAATATGCTATGTGTGTATATTTTTTTGTGTCCATAAAGTACAATTTATGAGATCCCAAATCAGTTACGTCTGGGTTTAAAATGTTGTGGAAAAAATGCATTCAAAGTAGTGTGAAACAGATTTATTTATTTTTTAATTGTGGATGTGAACTGCCTCGTAAATTATACATTTATATTTGAAAATACTGAATAGCTTCTAGGTAAAGATGATAAATAAAACAGGTTATACAGTCTTGATCACTTTACACTGCAGAACAGAGCCAGCAATTCCTGTGTACTTTCTTTTGCAGCTCACTTCCTTGCTCTCTGACATGGCAGTTCAATCTCTGTAGACACCGTCACCTTTCCTGGCCAATATGTATTTGCTTTATGTGTCCCATCCAGTAATGAGCTTCAGCCCTGTTGGTCAACTCAGATGTTTTTTTTATCCTCCATTACATTCCTTTTTTAGTCAAGGAATATGTTACAGCTTCTCTGACTCATTTCTCACATGTAGAACAATACTGATAAATAAATGTTTTTGCCAGCATCAGAATGCATGTTTCACCAACAATCCTTTTTGCTGGTGTCAGTGGATTAATCGAACTGGACATTTTCAGCACGGGCAACTGCAGTCAACTCTGATTGGCTGGCTTTCGTTAAATGGCTTTAGCTCCAGGGACTACATTTGACTCTGTTCAGCTGTTGGATAGATGGGGTCCTCTTGGGTGCTTGGTCCTGGCATGACAATTTCTTCCACTTTGGGGGGTGTTGGTGCAGTTTAAAAGGATTCAGTGCCTGGTGATGTGTTGCATTTATCGTTCACAGGACAGAAAATAAGCTGTGTGACGTCTGTCTCTCCACTTTTTCTTGAGATGGAAGACTGTGTCCCTGTAAAGTGTATTTTTTTGCTTCTATGAGGGCTTGTGTTTTACACTTTGAAGAGGCCTTTGTTAGTTCAGACCACCTACTTGACCACCACATCCGACCACCTATGTGTTTTTCAGCATGATTGTGTGACACCTGCAGACTATTTTAGGTAAGAGTCTCTCCTGAATGGTCAAGGATTGTGGTGTCACACTAGCCAGATGTTTTCATCCTGATTAACTTTGGGTGCCTTCATGTCTGTGTGGGCCAAAGCACCAAGAGAGATCTGATGATTGGCTGAACGCCACTTGATGAAAGAGACTAATGATTAGACATTGTAATCCTAGTTCTATGAGCACAAAAGCTGCTCTCCAACCATTTCACCGTGTTCTCTTTATAACATTGACCAGGTTGGGAATGTATATACAACTGGTACAAGAGGATAGGTTAGGCATCAAACCGATTGGTTGAGTCCATGCAAATTTCTAAAAGTTGTACAACACAGAGTGGTCAAGTCTGCATACCCTTTCAGGGAACCAGTGCCATGCTCACATAACAATGATTACAATGTGCAACATTTGCTCTGTCTTATTTAATTACAATGTCCCCAGATATTTACCCAATTTATTCAATCAACTCTTTCATCCATTTATCTAGTTATTTCTTCTAACAGTCTTGTTAATTGGAATACCCTTTGCTGATAGTGTGATATGTAATGATTAAATTATTCTATTAGACATCATAAAACCGCAAAGTCTTGTTTGGAAGCAATTGAACACAATGTTCATGTCGCTCTGAGCATTGAGTATTAGTATTTGAATAAAAGTATTCAAGCAGAAAGAAACCAAGGTAAGCCATACTATATTTACAATTAAACACTAAACAGTTAGCCTCTCTTCCTTTTTGATAAGAAAAGTCATTCTGCAATAAAAAAAAAAAGTAGGATTTGTTGTCAAATGAACGCACATCTTTGGAATTTGCATCTTATTTGGTCTTTTACATAATATATATTCTTATACACAGGATATCCACTATATACAATGGTTTCATTTGAGATCACAATATTTACTTATACAATATATGTGTGTACCTGTACTATAGTTTTGGAAATGTGAAGACTAGTATTTTAATGTATTAGAAGAAAGAGAAAAATGCAAACGGAAAAAGGGAGTAAAAAAATTGTCTGTTTGCACGTTAGAGTAGAAGTAGATCTCCTGACTATTCGTTTGCTATCATCTGTAAGTCCAGTGTAATGAAAGTGGTAGTCATCCCGTAGTTATGCTAGGAACTAATGCATCCCGATTGGCCTTCCTCTCTCCAGGCTAACCTGGAGGTGTCAGACTTCATCTGCTCCCGTCCTGCCGGAGGGGATATCACCCAGTTTGATAAATGATGAATTCCTGAAGGATCGCCTCCAGTCAGTCAGCAGACAGAAAATAGCTCACAGCTCACATGACGAATGTTACCCTACCCACACACTCCATTTGACCCTAGGAAAGATGGACAGCCTGCCTTGTTGTTATTTTTCCTCTATCTTTTTTAAACAACTCGCTCGGCTGTCAGTAATGCGAACAATTACCACGTCCACCCACCAAATGGGTACATTTTCAGGGGACAGATTTAATTCCTTTAACATACGCGTGAATTGATTGTTAGCTTCAGAATCATTAATTAAAGCACGGGACATTTCCTGGCAAGCTGCACATTGATGGAGAGCAGATCATTAGTGGCCCTTTGGGTCCTTTTAATATACTCTTCCGACAGTGGGCAATTCAGCATAGAATTGAGTAGGAGGACCCAACCCGCAAATCAACCTTGTTGACCTGTAATTTGCTGTGGGCTGGATATCGGCTGCACTAAAAATAAGGACCCCCCACCCCCCCCAGGACATTTCCCAACTACTATTGCTTTTATATTAGCTGGTTGGAATTGTTGTAAGATGAGCATTAGCCTTGTGTATGTGTAGCAAAATTACAATGCAAGTTTATGAATACTATTTAAAGTTTTAAATGTTTTTATTTTAACCTAAAAGAATGAACTACAACAAACAATACATGAATTATGATGCAAATTAATTAAAGATCCTTATTGCCATTTATCATCTATATCTCATTATCCACCTGCGTTTCTTTAGTAAGTTATGTTGATCTGTTATGACTGGTGAGTCCCACTGAAGGCCATCTTGGTTCAATAGCAATGATCACCAATCCTGATATCAATTGTGTCCTTATTTCCCCACTTGTAGTATTGGCAGTTTGATAGATATCATAACTGCAGGGTACTGCAAGTTATTTAAATGAGAGAAAAGGACGCTTACAATGGCAAGGCTTTGCATTTCAAATGACCTCATTTTCAGAGCTCACATTCTGTTGAAAATAGAAAAAGAAAAACGAGTGCTGCAGCATTGACCTCACCTTGAGCACATAAAACAACAGGCTAGTAAGATGTCACATTAAAAAAAGTGTCCCCACACATAACACACTGTAAATGGCTAGTGACCTTTACGAGAAGGAAGTTCTCACGCTCCATTTATTATGAACTCAAGAATGATGGAGAAAATGACATGCTTTCTGAGACCATTACCTTTGGCCATACACACAAAAAAAGGAAAATAAGCAAAGAATCTATAGAATGCTTATTCTTAAAGGGATGTCTCTGTGGGGCAAACATTTGGTGGTGGCAGCTCCCTTGTGGCCTCCGAACCTGAAGAACAGCAAGACTTTGGGTCACAAATCAAATGAAGCTCTCAATTGCATCTTCAACCAACATTGATTTCCTGGGTCTTTGAATGACCACAATTCAATGTCTAGCCCCTGATTAAACATCAGCGGCATGTTTGACAAAGTAGTGGTTATCTACTGACCGCCATTGATACCACTGGGAATCCATTGCTGACTTTTAAGTGCTTAGTTAACTCAGCGGAACCAATCAACCTCTGACATACAGTAGAGGAGGAGGACTTCAACTGATCTTGATACAATTATAATCAGAATAAAATGAAATGAAAGCCCCAACGAGTACTAATTTATGCTTCAAGAACAATAAAATTGAAACTACTGCAGAATAAAGTTTAAACCATTGCCCCCTGATCAAAAGAGTACTCGCACACAATGGATCAAGAATCAAGACAGCACTTAAGGTAAAAACTTTTTATGGTCAAATGGAAAAAAAGCACTCACATAATACCAAATCATAAAAAGCCTGTGGGCCAGTTTAACATCATGAAGGCAATGATTTGCCCTCAGTGATTTGTCTCCAGCTCAAATGATTTTCATAAAACCTGGTTTCTGTCCATGGCTTTCAAGCATTAGGTGAAGCCAAAACAGCAGGTCAGCCATGCTTTTGGCACATTTTGTCCTACATAAAAGAGACATTTTGTTCTTTGAAGCCAAATTAAACAGCAGTTAAAAGTATCCTGAAATATTTGAGATCAGCTTCAGTAGATAACATGATTTGTTCCTATCGCCGTCAACTGCCTGACAGGTGCTTCTGATTCCAGAATTTGATAAAAAATCTACGTGTGTACAAAGTTTAACACAACAACAATTGAAATGTTCAGGCACAAATTGTATTAATTAATATGTTGTCATTTTTTATAGCTACTACCTTTTGAATAATGATGAAACACATACAAATCAACCCTACCAAAAACGGAAGAGGCTTGTAATATTTAGCGGCTTACAGCCAGACCAGTGTCCGGTATTATTTGGCATCTTGCTGAACACCTAAATAAAATGTGCAGTAAGGAGTTTCTCCCTTCAAGGAGGATGTAAACGGATGGGGTGCTCTGCTAGAGTGGATTTGGGGGAGCCAGCCGAGGCTGACTAATCAGAGGGTGCTTGGGAGAGCATTAAGACAGACGTGTGGAGGGGAAATGTGACACCTGGAAATTACACAATGTAATGGAATCAGCCAAGTGGTAAATGTAGCTTTTAAATAGGTTTTGTGTTCTCCATTAACTTGCCAGACACTGATTGGTCCTGACAGCAAGGGAAAGTGACGGTCAGCATGTTGCCCCCTCCCTCCAGTACAGCCTCTACCCATTCACTAGCACATAGACACACACACACACACACACACACACACACACACACACACACACACACACACACACACACACACACACACACACACACACACACACAC
>JAVQJD010024521.1:0-12187 GCA_036023655.1 Nannoperca australis | reverse complement strand
CCTGGTTCAACGTCCAGACCCTGAACTGTACCTGGTTCAACATCCAGACCCTGAACTGTACCTGGTTCAACATCCAGACCCTGAACTGTTCCTGGTTCAACATCCAGACCCTGAACTGTTCCTGGTTCAACATCCAGACCCTGAACTGTACCTGGTTCAACATCCAGACCCTGAACTGTACCTGGTTCAACATCCAGACCCTGAACTGTTCCTGGTTCAACATCCAGACCCTGAACTGTACCTGGTTCAACGTCCAGAGAGCGGGTGTCGATCTGGATGTGCAGGTTCTTGAAGGCAGAGGAGCAGAACTCCTCCAGGACGCAGTGGACGGCCTCGGTGATGTTGTACGGCACCGTCTTGGTGAACTTCATCTTGCTGTTGACGACGACGCTGCCCTTCCTGAAGTTCAGGATCTCCAGCTTCTTGAAGCCCGTCAGGTTGGCCTGCAGGTACGGCAGCAGCTGCAGACAGAAGCAGGTCCTCAAAGTCTTCCTCAGAGCAAAGAAGCTGTTCAACATTTGACCGTTGATTTGATGTTAACGAGCGAGTGTTTGGTTTCATTTATCAAACCGCCTCATCTGCTCGACATGAAGAAGCTGCAGAAGTCGCTCACACGAGACACATTAGGGGAAACTACTACTTTCTAAAAATAAGAAAATACAAAAGGAAGAGAAAGTGCTGCGCGGAGAAAATAAAACATGTAAATGCAAATGTGGGGCGATTAAACTGTCTCATGATAAATCCATCTTCATCTGCTCCGTCTGAACCGTCTGGAGTCATAAATAACTGCACGCTTCCTCTAGCAAGTCGCTAAGTTACACTTAAATACATGGAAACAAATCTGATTCTGTGACTCGTGTGAATGCCTGGAATCAAGTTTTAGGTCCTTCTGGTGTTTTCTTTACTTGAGTTCAATGTTTTGGTTGTTTTCTTTAAAAGGTCTTCCTGTTGCAGAATCATAGAAACATCTCAAAGAACCACAGCTGCTTTGGAGGAAACGGATCATCTCACTGGTTGAGTTGTCAAAGAACCACAAAATCTCTGTATGTCGTGTTTTCAAGTCTGTCAGTAAAATTCAAGCACTTTCAAGGTATTTAAACCAAAAACTTCCAGACTCTCAAAGCTTTTATAAGATATAAGATTATATATATATATATATATGTGTGTGTGTGTGTGTGTGTGTAACATGTTGGCTAGAAATTAAAATGTGAAAAATAAAGTTTACAAAATTCAATCAATGTTTACTGTCACTTTATATATTTTAGCAGCTGTTCAATCATTAACTTTGATTGAATGTATTGATCGTGATTATTGAATCCTTCCTAATTTCCACCAAAGGCTGCACCACCCAATACAGTAGAATCACAGTCATGTAAAAAAGGTGAGCTGCACCATCAAAACATTAGAATTAGGACATTTCTAAAGTACAAATATGAGGTACTTTTTATGCATCTTTCTACTTCTGCTCCACCAGATCTCAGAGGAAGCTGTGCACACAGAGTTTGTAAAATAGGATGTAAATACCACCATTATATTATTATTATAATCAATTTTACAAGTTCCTGTGGTTGGGAATCGCAGCTCTGCAGTAATAGAGACGTAACCTCACTCGCTTGTTTAGTTATCCATTTGATAGTTGGGATGTAAATCCTCACATCTTGTGTTTCTGGTCATGTATTTGGAGCTGCTGTCTGTGTGTTGAACTGACAGATACGTGTATAAGTGGTCCTGGCAGCGGCGGCCGACCACAGATGGGATTATTCTGCTGTGGTTTGTTTCCTTCATCACGGTCGTTTTGTTCACCTCACGTCAACGAATTCACTTTATCGTCTTTAACTTCCTCAGAGGTGCCGCGTTTCTGCACACAACTCAACGATCGTGTGCCTCTGACTCCCACGTGGCCCAACATAATTACCTCTATTGATGCAGTTAACAAAAATACCACAATCCATCCAGGAAACGTGGGTCTCTCAAGGATTTAGAGCACTTTCTCTAAAGCCAATATTATTCTATTCATGTGATAATTGCTGTGCTTCAGTGTTTGAATTCAATTCTTTACTGCTGTCAGCGCTCAACAGCAGCAGACCAGAGAGAGGATGCTATTTGTTGAGCTGACCAAGCTAGCAGCTAACAAACAAACTGGTCTGGAACATGCTAGTGCTAGCCAGACAGCTAGCCATCCAGCTAGTCAGTCAATCTGTGTTTTCTCTGTAAGAGGTAATTTATTCAATCATTTAATTTACTAAATAGTTATAAAAAACAAATATTATTCAAGCTAATGAGCTCCTAACTGCTCGCTAACTGTGGTTGGTCAGGCTCATTAGCTTCGTCACACTGGGGACAGTAGTAATAAGTAATAAGTTTTATTTATTATGTTGTGTTTTGTTGTGTGTGGACACGAAGCAAGAGAAGCTGCTTCTTCAGTGGCAACAAAAGAGCATCCGAAAAACCTAAGGAGATAAAGAAGAAACTGTTTACTGTAACACGCTACGACAGCGTGAGTGAATCTATTGATCGCACGGATTCTGTTGAAATCAATCGTTTTAATTTGAGTCATCGCCAACATTTGGAGGCAGTGCCGTCTAAAATATACCATTTTGGGGGCTTTCTATTAGCATTAAAATGTGTTGTTCTGGAATACTGGCAGGTATTTTCTCATATGTTCACTATGACGTATTATTTTGTAATAAAACAAAAAAAAATCCATAAAAACAACGTTTTTAAAAGAAAGGTAGAAATGAGTGGAAACAGTGAAATACAACATAAAAAGAGAGATGAGAATAACACGACTCTGTTGTACTGATGGAATTAGTCCTGTGGAAATGTAAATTATGCTAATTTACCATGTGAGTCATTATATTAAGGTCAGGTCACCCCTCCTCAATGAGGTTGTTTGTTTCCACATGGCCTTTATTTGTTTGTGCTGGTGATTATTTGGATTCTGGTTTTATTAGAGAATAATAACAGGTAAGAGAATAAAGATTTACATGGAAATATTCTGTTGTGTTGTGCTTCTTATGCACTTTGCATTACCCTCATATTTATATTTATATTTATATATGCTCATATAGATTTAACTGTATATAATATAATAATATAATTTAGTTTTTTACTTTTATACATTTTGTTGTGTTTAAAGCTGAACCTTGAGATGAAACGACAGCGAATAATCTATTCTTGTACTGGGACACGATATAACGGTGTGTGTGTGTGTGTGTGTGTGTGTGTGTGTGTGTGTGCGCGTGTTCACAACTTCATCCCGTGTTTGTGGTCATTTGGACCCACGTTTCGGTCCACGTCCTTCCGATGCTGTTGCTATGGTTACCTGCAGCATCTGAGACACAGACGGGTGACGGGTGCAGCGGGACAAAAGAGAGCTCACTGGATATTCTCTCCGTGACAAACAATCATCATAATCATCCCACATTCTGTGCATTCATTTAGAGGTTTGGAGTTAATTAGCTGCACTCTAATTTAATTTCTTGATCTTTAAAACCTAAACTGCTTCCTGGCGGTTGTTTCTTCTCTCCGTACGCTTACAGAGAGAACGTTTGTTGATCCTGAAACTAAAATCAAAGTTTTCAGCAGGAGGACATTAAACATTTTGAATGACTTGATTCTGTAATTACTCCTTGTTTTCTGTCTGCAACTGTGTTATTTGTGCTGCTGGTGTTTTAATCTCTAATCAGTCTTTTAATCCTGGTGAAATAAAAGAAATCCAGCGCTCATTAAAAGGAACGATGATGCAGCTTCTTCGTCTGAATCTAAACTACTGCACTGTGATAAATGTGGAGATTAATCAAGAATATCCACAGTTTCATTGATTTTATGTAGCCTGGGTGTTTGTTTTAGTTTTTTCCAGTGCACTTCATCATGTTTGAAACGTGCTGAGGCTCTTTCTGTCTCCACAGAGTGAAGGTGAGCTGATCGTGCACGATCTTTCTCAGCCGGTGTAATATTCACACCTGGGAGCTGCCTGGTAGAACCAGAGGCCACCGGGAGCGTCCCAGTACCGACGTTTACTGGTGAGTTATCGCTTCTTGAGAAGTTAAATTGGAAAACAAATCCACAACGAGAGAGGAAAAGGAATTTATAGCAGTCGACACAAACTAATTATATCATTTTCGTTACGTTTTGATGAGATATTCTGTAAGTCCTAAATCAACAGATGTGAAATAAAGCTCGTCACTATACTATATTCATGTTTTAAGAAGGTTAACATGCATTAAATGGATGTATGGAAATAAATCCAAAAACTATTATCATACCAGCAACTACAACGATTAGTTGATTGACTGCTTATCAGTTATTAATTGCTAGACGATTTTGATGTTTGAATAATAATTAATTAATTAAGCAATAGATTAACAGTCTACAGCCATGCCAGCGGCTCTGTGAGGCGACATGCTGAGATGCTAACATGCTAATGTTTAGCATGTTTCATTATCACGGTTTAGCCGCGTGTTAGCATGCTAACTTTAGCTAATTAGCAGTAAACACGGAGTCCAGCTGAGGCCGATGGGAATGTCTATAGTTCTGCAGGTATTCGGTCGTAAACCAAAGCTGGATGAAAAGTTAACATCACATAATGAGTTCATTGCAGCCCTGTTTCATTTCCTCCTGTCAGAGATTCATTGTCTCGTGTTTTGTTCTTCTTTATTTAAATCTTCTAATGTAGTTGAGAAGCTGTTTTCTTGCTGCTCTGATCCGAATGATTCAGCCTGGCTGCCACTTTAAAAAGGGATTTACACACTACTTTAGGGAGGAGTGCTAATCAGAGCTGCATTGAAACGAGAGGAACTGGCAATAACAAAAAACTAATTTAAACGGAGAGAGTGTGAGCATCTGGAGACATTATTTCATGTGAAGAATGTTGATTTCTATCTTCAGACTGAAACAAACCTAATTCCTGAAAGGTTAACCCTCCTGTTATGTCACGGGTCAAACTGACCTAAATTGATTGATCTAGGAAAAATAGTTAAAAGGATTTTTTCAGTATGAAACTTCTTGAAACTAATGAAATATTAACAATGCTTGTTAGGATTTGTTTGGTTTCGGACATCTTTTGGATAATTAAACACTTCATTGCTGTTCCTGACAAATGAACATAACAGGAGGGTAAAATGAAATTCTAGGCGACTATATTCCCACAGCTCGTTCTCCCTGCCTCGTTAATTAGACTCACTGATTGTAGTCAAATGAAGTCTGTATTGTACCTCCCTGAGTCTCAAATGGTTCTCTGACTTGCGAGCTGCAGGCGGGACTCCGAGGGCTTCGTTCAAAATAAAAACAAAGCTACAAATAAACCGGCGGCTGCTCGTCTTCAATCCTTGTCTTTGAGGTTTCTGTTCTTAATATCAAGCCATAATTAAATTCACAGGGGAAGGTTAAACATCATCATCATCATCCAAAGCTTTACTAGAGGTGTCACACGGCTGAGGTTAGAAAACTCTCTAATTGTTGCATTTAAAAAGTGTAAGAGACACCTTTACAGAAGATCTTAGTTAGTTTTATTAGTGTAATAAAAACACAGATGGTACCTTTTAACTTTTAGTGTCCCCGCCACCGAAATGTGAAACATCTGACGTACAAGACAATGACTTAACGACTTAATCCATCTCGTGACTCGTTTAATTACAACTCATTAACCTAAGAACTGAATATTGGCAACTCCACTCCTGAGGAAGCCCACAGGATGTGGTTGAAAGCAACAGACTGCTACTTACGTCTTCGGATGCTGTTAACCTTGTCCCCACCCAAGGACGCCAGCACTACGTTTCATTTTCAAGTTCATTCTCAAGTGACTGTTCGCTTGAGCATGAACTTGTAATATGTGTGTGTGTGTGTGTGTGTGTGTGTGCGTGCGTGTGTGTGTGCGTGTGTGTGTGTATATATATATATAGTGAAAGACAATATGCAAAAATAATATGCAACAATAATGCAGGAGTGGCTCTCAACCTTCAAAGCAATCCAGCAGTCCGACGACAACAACAACAACAACAACAACAATAATAATAATAATAAATCCTTGAAAACCATGTCCACATGAAGCACAAGGACTGAGCAGAAGATTGCTGGCATTGCTGGATTGCTGGCATGCGGGGAATGAATGAAGATTGCTTTTGTTCTCATCTGGATGTTTTTTTATTATTACTATTATAAAAGAAATGTGTTGAAGGTTGTAACCACTGCAGCGTCCATACTAAAGATATGAAATGTAAACGAAACAAAGCTCGCAGTAACCAGACAATGAGTCCTCTCAGTTTCTGATAAATATTTGATGGTTCTGACAAAAAACCCTCAAACTGTAAACGTGTCTCTTAACAAATATCAAGATCGGCTTTAAACATTTAATCCTTTATTCAATTGAAATAACGTAAAAAATAAAGTCCAGGCAAAGGTTGTTTTGGGTTCTGTGGATATCGTGTAAAATCAGACGTGTTTGAGATATTATTATAGGACTTTTAAGTTCAGTTTATCTTCATTTTTCACCAAAAAACTGCTATTTTTAAAGTTCTAGAGATGTTTTGTGCCAGTTCTTAAAAAAGAAAATCACCGTGTTCCTACTCACCACATCTAAGAAGGTGTTCTCCAGGGATCTGTACTCCGAAGACGTCTTGTTGAAGAGGTCCTCGGAGAAGTCCATGTTGGTGACGCGCAGGCTGAAGAACACCACCAGCTCCCTGCCCTGGGTGGCCGTGGTCATGGTGGGCGTGGTCAGGTATGTCACTGGAGGCGGGGCTGAGACACTGACGGTGGTGCGTTCCTCGCCCTCAGGTGTGAAGCCGCTGCCCTCGTCCGGCAGCTCGTCGGCCTCTGTGGCTGCGTGATCCAGCTCCACCGCCAGGTCCTTCACCGCCTCGTCTATAACAACGTCTTCTGCGGCGGCTGCCGGCGGGCTGGTTTGGCTTTCACCTCCTTTCTGCACCGCCTCTTCCAAGTCTTCATCGATGACGACCACGGCTGGCTCGCTTTGCTCCGACTCTGCCTCTGTATTGTCATCCTCCGAAGACTCGGGAGCGGGGGGGATGACAGCTTGCTCTGCTACCTCAAAAAGTCCATAATCTACCGTCGGGCTGGTTGAGGACACTTTGATGGAGGTTGCCGGAGGTGTCGGGAAGAAGTCTGCAACCGGTGCTGCCGTTGCACCGACGTCTCTTTCTGGGGATGAAACACTTTCTTCCGTTTCCTCCGGCGAGTCGTCTGTAACTTCAGTGCCGTCTGATGTGCAAAAAAGAAAAAAAAGGCTGAACTAAGTCATGAGCGCTCACAAAAGGTCTTTAGGACAAATTACCAAGACTGTGCCTGCTGAGTGAAGTTTACATCAAAGAGCTTCATGCTGGATTTTCTGTTTGAATACCCACTTTTGCACTGATGCAATATCCTTATTCCTTAGTATCTAAAATGATCCAGAAATCCTCTCGGATAATCAGAAAATAATCTGAAACAATGGCACAAGCATGTATCACAGTGTCTTTAATCATATGCTGTAATGTCAGTGCACAACTCTATTAATATAATTCACTGCCTTTAAATCGCCTGTTCCTCACCTGCAACATCGGAGGTTGTTTCCGGTTGCAGATCCGTCTGTCGAGGTGTTTTCGGGGTCGTGACGGCACCAGCGTCGCTCTCTGGATCAACATCCCCCTCGATGTAGAAGTCATCTATGATGGGATATTCGTGGTCAGATTCAACGTCTTCTTCAGAAGGTTGGATGTCTATTGGGAGGACGGGTAAGTTATCTTCCTCGTGTGGCCGGTGAGAGTCCGGTCCGACTGGTTGGAGGAACTCGTCTTCAACAAACGGAACCGAATCCTCTCCAAAGTGAGGATCTCCTCTGCCATCCAAGGGGCGAAGGATTTTAATAGATTCAGCTGGCGGCTCAGTAACATCTTTCTCAGGTTCTGGTTCTAAAATCTCACCTATCCCCTCCTCCTCTGGACTTGGTTCTGGGATATCGACTCCTTCCCCTTCTGGTTCTGGTTTTGGGACATCAACTACTACTTCCTTATCTGGTATATCATGATCTTGATCTTCCTCAAAAACATCAGCTCCCTCTTTTCCAGCTTCTGGTGGAAGTTGTGGTTCTGAAATGTCCACAGGCTCTTTCTCCACTACTGGAACCACAACTTTACCCTCCTCTGGTTGTGGTACATCTGGTTCTGAAACCACTTCTTCACTTGGTTCTGAAACCTTTTCTGGCTGCTCCTCTGGTTCTACTTTATCTCCTGGTTCTGTTCCTTCAGTTTCATGCACTTCCTGTTCTGGTCCTGATTCTGGTTCAGATGCTGGTTCCACACCCTCACCAGGTACCGGAGTATCTTCTTCTACTTCAGAGATCTCCACCACTTCTACACCCACATCCTCTTCTCCAGGTTTCACAACATCAACTGCTTCCTCCTCAAGTTCCTCTGGTTCTAGTTCAGAAACATCAGGTACTGCTTCCTCTGGAACTTCAGGTACTGCTTCTTCTGGAGCCTCAAGTACTGTTTCTTCTGGAACTTCAGGTACTGTTTCTTCTGGAACTTCAGGTACTGCAGGTACTGTTTCTTCTGGAGCCTCAAGTACTGTTTCTTCTGGAACTTCAGGTACTGCAGGTAATGCTTCTTCTGGAACTCCAGGTACTGCTTCTTCTGGAACTTCAGGTACTGCTTCTTCTGGAGCCTCAAGTACTGTTTCTTCTGGAACTTCAGGTAATGTTTCTTCTGGAACTTCAGGTAATGTTTCTTCTGGAACTTCAGGTACTGTTTCCTCAGAGACTTCAGGTACTGTTTCTTCTGATCCTGCAGGTTCAACTCCCTCTTCTTCTTGTTCTGACCCTCCCTCTGCGTCTGGAGCTGCTTCAGGTTCTGGACCTGGAATTGAAACCTCAAATAAACCTTCTTCTGGTTCCTCTTTTACTTCTATTGGATCTTTAACTATTTCCGTTTCTGGTTGCAAATCCTCCACTCCCAATTCCACTCCTCCTTCCTTAAAAATCTCAGCTGTGCTATCCTCTGGTTCTGCTGCTGGTTCAGACTCTTCCAGATCTGAAACCTCAGCTGGTTCTGAAACCTTATCCAGCTCCTTCTCCTCTATGTCTTCTGGTTCTGTAGCTACCACCTCTTCTTCATTTTCTACCACAGACTCTTCATCTGACTCTAAAACTTGTATCTCAGGTTCTGACACTTCTATATTCCCATCCCCATGTTCAGAAATATCAATCTGTTCAGGTGTCGGCTGCAAAACCTCCAGCACTTCTTCTTCAGGTTCGATCACTAAATCTCGTTCTGGTTCTAAAAATTCAACTTCAGTTTCCAACTCTGAAACATCTTGCACCTCCGTTTCCAAAACCTCACCAGGGTCAGACGGTTCGTGGAAACCTAAACCAGCCTCTTCCTCATCTGGAAGAGCATTCACTTTCTCATCTTCTTGAAGGTCCACTATACGCTCAGTGGGCGGTTGACCTGTGATGCCTGAAAGTGTTGTGATGGGGAGTCCTACATCAGACACCTCCTCTTCAGCAGGACCTGCAGTGAATACAGTCTGTGTGGTGGGGGTAACAACATCCAAACTGGGATCCTGGCTGTCCTCCTCAACAGGAGTCAGGTCTTCCTCTGATATCAGGTTCGGAGACAGATTAACGTTTGGAACATCTGTCTCCCGCTGGAGAATCACAGGAGGGGTCGGGATGTAGCCTCTCACGAGTTCGCCGGTTTCCTCGTGATGAATGGTTTCAATCTCATGTGTAATGATCAGCAATTCTTCTTCCTCCTCCACTTCTTCATTTGACAGCTCGGGCTCACTCACATAAATTGCCTCTGACTCATCAGTAATAATATCCTCTGAGGACGGGGAACGATCTCTGCTCTCCGCCATCCCACCAGTCGCTGCCGTCGTCTCGTCGTCTGGGACGGCCGTGGGATCTAGCAGGGTCACGAGGGCATTTTCCTTCTCCATGGGAGTGAGGGGAACCTCCAGCCGAGGTTTATCAGCCTCTGGCTCATCGGTGAAAACTTCGAACTCGTTGTGTGAATCAGGCTCACTGGACTGTAGAGAGATGGAAAACATGACATGATTATAGCAGGGTTGCAACTAACGATTACTCTTATTATCGGTTAATCTGACAATTGATTTCACGAATAATCCATGAATCACTCAAAAATGTGAAAAGTGCTCATCACAATTTCCCAGATCCCCAAATGTTCTCGTCTTTAAATAATTTTTTGACTTTTGACTTTTTGTTTACTGTGATGAATGACAAAAAAAGCAACAAATGTTCACACACACGTAAATATTTGGACATCTTTGCTTGAAAAATGACAAACAATTTGTTTTGATCGATTAACCGATTATTCGAGTAATTGTTGCAACCAAAACCAATACAGTCTTTAGTCGGTGCAAACAGGTAAGTTGGATATTAAAAAGGGTCAAATCTGTTTACAGGCAAGCTTACAATTCATAAAACATGTAGAATAAAAGTTCCCAGTCATTAATAGAGATATTTCTTAATGCCAACACTGTATAAATCTTTCCATGTCATCCAAAAAGTGCCAAATCCCACTGAGAATCAACAACCTACACTTCTGTACAGCTCTTGACTTCTTCAATGTGGTTGAGTCCTTTAGACTTTGCAGCACAGACAAAGTTAGAGACTAGCTGGTGCAGAAAGTGGATTATCTAACATCCTCCTTACCTGAGTCTAGTTCCAGTAGCAATTACAAAACCTCTTACCTCATTCACTACTTCCACTGAGGAGCTGGACGTCAGTGCTGGGAGGAGGATTGCTTCTGTCAAATGAAAAAGTAGCACAATGCATTTTTCCCAACCAGCTTGCCGTAGTGGACAGTTGTGGTTCATACAAATCAAGACATTTCAGACAATATTCTTTGTTGAAAAGGTTCAAAGTTAAGTAAGTGGCACCTGGTTGGAAGTTAAGCGAGTCCAGATCGATTGGCAGCGACGCCTCCTCGCGCAAAGCCTTGGTCACCATCTCCCTGAGGCCGGAGCTGGCTGAAGACTCCGGGGGGCCGGTTGCCGTCTCTGAATTCTCAGTGTTGATTTGAGGTGAATTAATCTCAAAGACGAGAGAGTAGTGCACCGAGATTCCTCCAGGCCTGGAAGTAAAAAAAGATATGATCGTTGATTAGGAGTTATCAGCCCTCATTCTTCCCACTAACTGTATTGATTTACTAATCTTTCTCAACCCTCTGGAGATACAAGCACACAGTCACACCTATTGTTCTTTTAATTCTGTGACTTTCATTACAGAAAGTCTAATTTGTCAGTGTCACAAGTCCTTAAAATGTTAATAATAGCTCTGGATTAAAAGGGATTGTGACTCTCAGCATGAGCTGCAGAGAGAAGACCTCAGTTTAACACACAGCAGGTGACAAACAAAGGTAATCAAAAGTCGTGGGGCGCTGCAGTAAAGAGGCACAAAGCCAGGCACGAATATCTGGCTGTATTTAAAAGACTGCATCAAAGCTTCATCAATATTCTGCACAGCGATCGTCGTCGGGAGAGAATAAGCTGATTTGCTGAGATGTGGCTCTGATTAGAAGAGTTATGATGTGAATTCTCTTGCTTTAGTGAGAACTGAGCCAAACAAAAGCACTCGTTCATTACGCTGCACGCTTCCCACTGCGTTACTTTATTCCAAACTCAGACAGCTCTCAGGCTGGAGTGCCATGTCTGTCTGTTTCCTCACACTAGCTGCTCTGCAAGTCCTTTAAAAAAAAAAGGTGACACTCTTCTCTTCTATTCCAAGCATTTCTTCTCCTCTTTGTTCTTGTGTTTGCTCTGATGAAGCCCACATATTAAAACTCTTTTCGTTTATTTGATGTAAAAAGCAGCGTGGCTTTCTCCCCCCACGACGTCAAAGACCTCAAGTTATACGAATCAATATATTATTGTAATAACTACTTTCGCACCGCAGTAAAAAAAGGCATATTGTTTGTCTTTTTGGTGCATTTGGGTTGGTTTCGGCTCACGCTGTCAACAGAAACATGTTCTTGATCTCAGTCGTCATGTTTTTAAGTGAATTGAATCAAAAGTAAATAATCCCAGTAGTTGTGTGCGTGCCGGAGTCTGGCAGACAAAAGCAGGAGGAGCTGGGACTCCTTCACAAGATTAGAGGACGAGCTCCCACTAAGGTCTCGCTCCGTCTTATTGGCCCTGACAGCGCCAGACACCACGGGGGGGGGGG
>JAVQJD010024516.1:0-31921 GCA_036023655.1 Nannoperca australis | reverse complement strand
TTTGTGGTCGTTTTGTCTCTTTGTTGTTGTTTTGCGTCTGTTTGTGGTCTTTTTGCGTCTCTTTGTGGTCGTTTTGCGTCTTTGTCGTTGTTTTGCGTCTCTTTGTGGTCGTTTTGCGTCTCTTTGTGGTTGTTTTGTGTCTCTTTGTTGTTGTTTTGCGTCTCTTTGTGGTCGTTTTGCGTCTCTTTGTGGTCATTTTGCGTCTCTTTGTGGTTGTTTTGTGTCTCTTTGTTGTTGTTTTGCGTCTCTTTGTTGTTGTTTTGCGTCTCTTTGTGGTAGTTTTGTCTCTTTGTGGTTGTTTTGCGTCTCTTTGTTGTTGTTTTGTGTCTCTTTGTAGTTGTTTGCTTGACTTTCCAGCAATAAATGTTAACTCACTTAAAACAAAGGCTCGCAGGGCCATTCAGTAGTCCCTCTATGAGTTAAAGTCATTCTACAAACCTTTATGAGAAGGAGCGCTCACTCATAGACAAACACACAAACACATGAGCACTTCAGTCTCACACACACACACACACACACACAAGAACTAAAATAACAGGTTTTTCAAAACAATATATCCCAGGGGAGGTGAAGCAAAGATTAATCAGTTTATTTTGGGCTCCAGCGCAGAGCGATGTATATAGAAAAGGACTTGAGAGCTGGCAGGTAGCTCTGCTCTTATTGCTAGTACCCTTTCTCGCCTGACACCCAACTAAGCAGTGACACCAGGTGACATTTAAAACACTTGTCACAGCGACAACATTTCAAATGATGCAACTCTGAAAGGAAAGACAGGCTCTCGGTAAGGGGAGATGCAGGCGAGGGTAAAAACCTGTGGCTATGCAGTTGATCCATATTTTTGGAAGGTCTTATAAACAACATCTCAGGGGCTTCATGCATAAATGGAGGTGGAAGGAAATAAGACTACTTAAGGTGTCACTTTGTATTAGGGGTGTTTTACTGTAGCGTGCTGGATTCACTGTAAGCCCGGCGGACTTTTTCCTGACACACACCTACACACAGGTAGGCCACCAACCACGGTGACAATTAGCTGTGTCAAAAATGACACATTAAATTGCAGCCTTTTATTTACATGTGCTACCGTGGTGACGGGGGAGGGGGTGAAATATGTTTGGCATTTCTAAACTTTGTGAAAATGAGCAGAACAGAATTAAAATCATAAATCTTTGGACATAATTCAGTCCCTTTATAACGAACACTTCTACAGGGCTCTTTTTTTATCTAACATGCTTTTCATTTACGCCTTTTAATCACATCTAGAAACATCTTGTGATGTGAAATGTGACTACGCACATTGAAAATCGGTGACAGAGAGACTGAACAGTATAAAACATTTCATTTCTCCTTGTGAAGTTTAAAAACCCCCTCACATTCAGACACATTCAAAACATGCACTATGTGACTGAACTATGTCACATTAACACATATATTTATTTATTTACTCCCTAAAAATACTCCTCACTGTCAGCATGCCTCACTCCTGTATGTTTACAGCAGAAGGGATCTAGATGTGCTTTCATGGCTTGTTTTAGTATCCGCTGATGTCAAATTGCCGCGGTTTAAAAGAGGAGGGTGACGTGACACAATAAGAGAAAGACGGCTGCAGGAGCGGGACTGCAAGACTATAAGTGATGTACTATAATAAGGTAATGTTTGTTATCAATATTACATCTAAGGCTGATAATAAATCAGACATCTTTACCATTTTTATGACAACATAGATTGTTTTTCACTCATCAAGGTTAACCTAAAACCATCAAAGCACACGTAACATCTGCTGAAAGCAAGACTGAAGCTAGTTAAAGGGGCTTAGCAGGAAGCAAGAAGCCAGTGGTCATAGAGGTATTCACGTCCTTTACTTTCACTCAAAACCACAAATGCCGACCACGTGGTTGGAAAAAGGATCCAAAGTCAATAACATTCATCCTCTGGGCGGCCATGAATGTCAAAGGTTCAAAATATAATGGCAACACATCACATCTCATACAAGAACTATGATAAAATTAGCAGAAATATGATGAATTAGCAGAAAAAACTACATACAACTTCCTGTCTGACGCAGCTCAGAAACCAGGCGCTGAGGTTGTGCTGGCCTGGTTCCTTCTGGACTCAGCAACATGTGTGGGGTGTGTTGGTGTTAGAGGTGGAGGACCTGGGCTGTAATAACACGGGCAGGGTGGTCTTGTGGTACAGGCAGAGCTCCAGTACGAGGATTTAAAAAGCCATGTGTCCACGAGACGAGACAGTGAAGCCGCTTCCTGTTCAGATAGTTGCAGCCTGTTAATCATCTTCTGGACATCTTGACATTAAAGACAACGGTACTCGAAATTGAACCTGACCAAACGGAAACACGGTTAAACCTGGCAGCACACACACATCTGTGAGTACTCACTGAAGCTTTGTGTTGTTTATTTTCTTTCCATGTCAGTCGGGTTGTGTGAAGATTAGAGCGTTAACCTTAACATGGGGGGAACCACAAGCAGCGGTGACACAAACGCAGACGAACAACAACAGAACAAAAGAGTCAGAGAGGAGGCGGAGGGAATATGAGGCTTTAGTAAATGTAACAGAGGTGTAAACAAAGGCAATGAACTGCAAAGGGAAACTGAGACTTCTTGAAATACACCAACATGACACGTCTGGAAACATTTCAGACCACTGCAAGGCCACAAATTAGCATCTGAGGTGCAAAAAACAACACATTTAAAAAGTGAAGTTCCAGTTTTATTATAGAAAGTCTCAACTCAAGTCCCCGAAGGCGAGAACATGTCAAGTCTCAAGTTATATCTCAAGTCCTGGAGGGCAAGTCTCATGTCAGGTCACAAATCAATCAGGACAAGTCCTTTTTAATTCTTTTTCAAAGTCATGTTCAGACAAATCCAAGTCAAGATCAAGTCTAAATCAATCTCAGGTCTTGTCAAAGTCACTGAGGGCACCTGCAAGTCAAGAATAACAAGTTGACAATTCAGGTCTCAAGTTAAGTTTCAAGTTGGGTCTCAGGTCCTAATTAAAGCGAGACAAGTCCAGGTCAAGTCTCAAGTCAAATCTCAAATCTGCTCACGGCTAAAATCTAGTCTCAAGTCATTTTGTGCAAGTTCAAGTAACATACACACACATACTGTATGCTCTTCATGAAGACTTCATGAAGAAAATGAAGTCTTCATAAGTCTTCATTTTCCAGGTCTCCGAATGCTTTTGGAGCATTTTGGCAGTCGTTTCCTGCAGAGGCTTAATTCTTCGGTCTGTTTCTGCACTGGAATCTTGAGCAAAGTCAAATCTCGCAGCAGTCAAGTCCAAGTCAGGTGTCAAGTCCTGACCCTGAGTCGAGCCGGACTGTACAACAAGCTCCAGGTCTGCAGCTCTGGCAGTTGTTTCTGTGCATGACTGTGTGCGTGTTCAAACCTGCCACACAGACAGCAACCTTAATATATAAAGTGGCATGGAGCTGTCTTGGGTTAACTCGGCTGATCTGATCAACCGTAGTGAGAGTGGAAGCCGACCTCATTGATCACGAGCCTGACAGCATGTGGGGGTGGGATCCTTCCTCCAGGACATGTGCGCTGCTTTAAACCTTCCTCCCTCCTTGTTGCCCGCTGCAAGAATAACAATTGTAGACGTGTGTAGAAACCTGAAGGTCAATCACACAATGAACATGATCAAGAGAGTCTCTTTCTCTCCGTCTCCTACTTCTCAATTTCATCCCTCTCTCCGCCAGCCTCTCTCTAGTTACCTCTCTTAAGTTCTACTTTGCACTTCACTGTTTTTCATTCTCACTCGCCCTCTCTCAAATCTGTCACTCTCCCTCTCTTTTATTCCACTTGTGTGCAGGGTTTAAGATGTCATTGAGAAACCTTGGGATAGATGAGGTCTTCAGTGAGAGGCAACCATCAGCTCAGCACTACAATGCAGTTAGAAACGGTATAAATCAGAGAATATGATCAGGAATGACAGCGCTGTTTGCCTGGGAAAGCCCATAAACCCTGATGTAATAATGTTTGCAGGGAGAATGGCAGAAGTTGTCATAAAATCAAACATATGCTCAGAATGGGCAACGCGTGTGTGTGAAATTGAATAACCTGCCTCACGTGACAAGGCAGCCTTAAAAAACAAATTTGAATCTCTTTTCTCGCTTCATGGGATCCATTTAAATGCAATCAGTGGAAAGTAACAAAAAGGCATTTCTGTTTGGTTGAAATATGTTTCTCATTAAAGATGTCAGTGGGAAAAGCAGGGATGTTGACGCTTTAATCGCCTTCCTTTCAAATGCACTGTAATGGGACTTGAAACAGCTGTGTCTCAGAGGGGGAAATAAATATCTGTTAGTGCGTCATGTGGTCAAGTATCGTTGAGACCCTCTGGAAATGTTCAAGTTGTGGTGAAGGGAGAAAAAAAAAGTGGATTATTTTAATTCAAGTGGGTGTAGGAGGGGGTGGAGGGGAGGAGAAGTTCCCCTTCTGAAGATTTAAAAATAAATGACAGCCCTCCTCGCCCCCCCTGCCTTTTATCTTGTGAGACCACATGCGAGCCTGCGGTTCTTCCCTTTTTAAATTACAACTATAGGTTTGTGGCAGGTCTCTTAATTCAGTGCAGCAAGTGAACAAACCACCAAGAACTGCACCTCTAGAGTCTGGCTTCAGTGATCCTGCTGAGGGCTCATGTTCATCTCCCAACTCCGCTGCTTTTCTCTCTGCAGGGATCATTACTTTGTTGTTAAGTGCGTTTCGTTCATTTCAGCGTTGCATCTGGATATTTGTTGTTGCTTTTGGATGCATGGGGACATAAAATCAACAAACCAATCTGTTTTTAATAAATAATGATTTTCCCCAAATCACTCAAATGTTAAACATTATTTTGGGGGAAAAGTGTCACTGCATGTTTCCCATCACACCTTGCACTTTATCAGCTCTCCAACGCTGTGTCCCTGTTTAATAAAACATATTAATTCTACACAGGCTGCTGTTTCTAGCCTCAACAGGTGGACACAATATGCAGCTAGTAAAAAGGCTGTTATTTGCAAACACATTAACTACAACAACTTGATAAGGCAGCAATAAATCAGGGCTCGGTGTCTGTCAGGTCACTGTGCAGCTCTTCTGCCCTCTAGTGGCCAAAAACACTGTTAATGCAGGTTTAAAGTACTAGTCGTTCGCGTCACTGTCAGCGTATTGTAGTGTTTTCTGCCCCCTAGTGGACACATTGACCAGTTCAGGTCAGTCCATTAACTGTGCAAAGTTGTTGTTTGATTAACATCTTGTAACGTCATTTCTTATTAGAATAAAATAGTGCACAAGAAGAGAATGTACTTTAGAAATACAATAACACTAATGAAATGGAACATACTGTATGATCTGAGCATGTAGACACAATCCAGAGGTAGCACCTCTCACCAAGCTGTAACCTTTGTCAGACAGAAGAAAGGTGAGCCAGCGACGGAGAAAGTTCAAGATGTCTTCCCATAATGCACTTTCTGGGAAACTGCCAGAACTGTTAATTCGATACATGGCGAACGCTGCTTTGCTGCCTGTTCCTGATTAAAATAAAGCCACTGAGCAGGAACAATGATGGAGGCACTTTGCGCCGCATGTTGGCTGAAAAAGATGAACCCTTCTCCTGTTATTACCTGCATAAATATGAGCATGCAGCAATAACTCATCCTAATGGCTCAACGTGTGCGATTAGGTGTCAGCTTCCCATCCTTTCAAGGATTTGCATTCACTGCTTTCTTCTGCTGCTTCACATGGATTTGATTTGTGTTCAGCAGCTAAAAACACACACGTCTTGTGTGTTCTGCCTTTAGTGCACACAAACTCCCTTGACCAGATCCCATTAGCCTGTAGCTATTTATTTGCAGCAGTAGAAAGACACGGGTACCAGGAGGAAACATCAAACAGGGCAGAGAAGTCATGTGTTTATATATATGTGTGTGTGTGTGTGTGTGTGCTTCCTGTTTCTCACTATTGATCTCAACACCAATAACCAACTTCCAGAACTCTTTTACTCGAACATTTTGAAAAATCTCGCTAATCTTTCCAGGTTTCTCTCTGCTTGTGTATATTTATCTCACGAGCGCTGCAGTGTTGCTTCTTGGGAAGTCATGGGATTCCTGTGGAAAAAGCAAGCGAGCGCTGCAGGGGACGAGAGCAGGACGAGCTGTGAACGAGAAGCCTGCTTTGGTAAAAGAAGAACAGTGTAGTTACTGTCTCCAATGCTTCCTGTTGATATCTCGGAGCGGAGACCTTGTGACACGCTGGCTTGATGCTGTTTACACTTTGATGTTTGCAACAAACAAAGCAAACAGAAACTAGAATGAGCTCTACTGTATTCTTCAAGAACACGCGAAGACCAAGTGGTCATAAAGTCTTATCATACGAGTGATTAAAGGACCAATTCCCCACAAACTAAAGCAAAGCTTTGATGTTAAGTTGAAGCAGGACGACTGCCTCGTATTTATTATCCAGTGACTTTCATTTCTTGTGTTTTTTTAACATTTTTTTTATCAACTTCTGCTACCTGTGAAATAGTTTTCAATTCAGAATTTTGTAATTGATTGAATAAAACACAGTGTGTTCGCTAACAGTGTTATTTACTCACATCCATCTCATCCAAAACTCCATTAATGGAGCAGATTGCGCCTCTTCTTTACATTCTTCCCCCTGCTGGTGTCTGCGCTGCTGATACGAGCCCTCATTTCCCTCTCTTCACAAACAGCCATTTGCTTCCATTCATCCCTCAGCAGTATGGGAAAGCAACTTCAATAGATTAAGATAATCCCTAACACTGAATATGAATCACTTATTTGTTTGAGTTTCTATTTGATCATCACTTCATTGTGCCCTCAGATGACTGCACACATTAGTTCCCACTGTCACTCACTTTACATCCACAAGGAAAAAACGTCGAAACATCCCACTTCATTTCATTTACACGCTACCAGGATGTTTTAGAGTCCAGGACATCTGTTAAGGACACACGTACGTGCTTTTCAAAATGTGTCAAGAAGTACAAGCGAGACATGGACAATAATAAATGGGCAATTATTTAAAAAGACAACACTAAAGATGATTAAAGAGTTTACAACTCAGACAAACGTGCAGCAGACAGAAGTTTTTCTGTCTGTTCTGCTTGTGAATTTATTCAAGAATAATGCTGCATGAGATTTAAGAACTATACATTTGTTTCACTTGTTTTAAGAATATAAGACTTTAAAGCACTTCACGCAAATGTGAAGCTACAGTCAGCAGTTGGGTTAGCTTAGCTTAGCATAAAGACTGGAAACAGGAGGAACCGGCTAGCCTGGGTCTCTCTACCTGGGACCTACCAGCACCTCTAAATCTGCCGTTTTGCAGGAGGTTATGTGCCGGACAGACGACAGTGGTATAAATCTTCTCTTCTAACTCTCCGCTCAGCAGCAGTGTTAATGTTCTGTGGAGAAGAAATGACACTTTACAGTTGTTGTTTAGTGTTTTTTGAGATTGTACATGTGTTTAATTATCTAATGTCAGATTCAGGGGGTGAACTATCCCTCTGTAAAACGCAAAGTGGAAAACTGGCAGAGCCGCACGCGCTGCAGAAACTTTGTCGTGCAATGCCAAGAGCGAGGGCTTGGCTGAGGCCTTGGAGGAGCGCTTGGACGAGGGCAGCTGCAGCTGGTGGGGTCTGAGGTCACGAACAGATGTCCTTCACAACCTCCAACGCCGGGCTGTTACTCTTACTCGGAGTGCTCATTTCAAGAACTGCCAAGTTTCATCTCAAACTCTGACATGCAACTTGGGAGCTCACAGGAAAAAAGAAATGAAATAATGAAAGCATTTGAAACAGGGAGAGGCTTTCTGGGCTGGCTCGATGGCTTCCCCACTCAAGCAACAAATAAACAGTTCATGTCTCGATGTGCTGCATGACATACAGTCGATGCACGGCTCAGAAACACTCTCCCACTTCAGGGGATAACTTTATATCATCCATCTTTTTCACTCGCTGCACAGACTCCTGCACGTCAAAGCGTTTGACGTTATTTGTTTAGGAGGCAATATTTAAGCTCACTATGGGGCCTTGAAACTCTCCAGTCAGTCTCCGAATCGCTGCAGAAGGACAGAGACACCGTTAGTAAGTTTTCAACTCACTTGGATATAATTATTTCGTGTGTTATCATCCGTCCTCTGACCTTCACAAGTTAGTTTGAAGCTCAAAGAAACCTCATTTCCTCCCGGTATTTCAAATGAAAATGCACATTTTTCTTAACTCCCTTTTATATGTGACGTCTCTCGAAGTCATTCTTTAATATTAATTGCATATTTAAAAAATGGTAGACCACCCAGTAGTGACACTGCACGCCTCAACGGCCACACATAACATTTTTTCCCATCTGATACGAGAACTGTGAAGGTTTGGTTCTTTGAAATCTGAAAGCAGCTTTTGAAAGCGCTGATGTTTTTGGCTGCTTCAAGCGTTAAAGCTCTTATCTTCCCCTCTCTTTCACTATAACATACATATTCCTCAAAGCTTCTACAGGTTCCTCTCTTTCTTTTCACTTTTACATTTATATATATAGACATCAAATCCAGATCTGATGACACCAGGTTTACCTGCTTACATCAATGCACACATGCGATGCAACTCTGCCCTCAATGGCTTTGACTTGTAACTTCGACGTTTGGTACTTTTACCAGAGAATCATTGTTTAGTTTCCCACAGACAACAAACAGCAAAGCGCCTTGTTTTCTTGTTGTTTCAGGTTAACTTTGAGTGAAAATAAGCACACAACACAACAACGTCTTACAGGTGGGAGAAAGGGATTTGATCATTCCTACATGTTCTTTGTGGTTTTGAGAAGCTACCAAAAATAATCATCTGTGGCTTCAAAGATGATGTCATAATCAACTTCAAAGTCTGCTGTCGTTAGTTCAGATATACTACATGTAATATGTACTATCCAGGTAAAGACAGTGTGTGTGTTCATACATACTTGTGCTAGTTTGATGGGTGGAAACATTCAATGTGATCAAGGCCACTGAAATAAAATCAAATAAAACGGTTTTATAGTTTTACTTCAAATCAGTAGAGTTTCCGTTTCGCATTGAGATCCATCAACCTCACACACACACACACACACACACACACACACACACACACTGTTAAACGTGGTGCTTTGTGAGTGTGTATAAAAACGCACAAACACATGTTCACTGTTTTCATTCCTCTTATTGTGAATACGTTTGAATCCAGCTCTGTTTACATCCACGTTTATGATCTCGTGGTATTCTGGCTGCTGCATATCTTAGTTATCGCCACATGTTGATCAGCTAATGTCACTTCCTGGTGTCTACCATTCTGCACCTCCGGCACACAGAAATGCCACTCCAGCCGCAGTGTTGCTGTAGCTGCTCACGATCTCTGCATGTTGGTTGGATTTCGCCTTGTTGGCCCCAGCGGTCTGACCACTCGTTGCCGACCCTGTGTGGAAACATTCCCTCCGAGAGTTAGACGAGAAGGTTAATAACAGATCCAGGGAGCTGGAGCCGAGAGGCGATTAGACGGGATTAGAAGAAGTGGAAGCTAGGGGGAAAACAGCTAGCCTAGCCCTCCTTAAAGTTCAAATACACACCCAACAACACCGCTAAAGATCACCATGTAACACACTGAGAATCTCGTTTGGTTACTTTCATCTCAAACTAATGTAAAAACGAAGGGGTGTTGTGTGTAACAACTAGATCTGGTTTCATATGGTTCCTGTACAGACAAAGACGTAGTTTGTGCATTTATTTGTGTACGTTAAGCTAGGCTAATCGCTCCTGTTCAGGACTTAATGCACAGACGTGAGATTGATCTTGAACTTCTGACCTCCCACAAAGAAAACATGTTAATGGCTTTAATAGCTGCGTATCGGATCCTCCAAGACTGAAAAAGCTCTTTCAGTCCTTGTCCGTCCCGGTAGACCCTCCAGCCGAATGGAAAATGTAACCGAAAGCATGTGGATGACAGTTGTGACAAACCTTTATAAGGACAGTGCCGGTTTATTCCCCTTTTTTGGCAGTTTGGGCACATCCTAAAGCCTGCTGTCACGTGACCACACTACACATCCTTTTATCAATGCCCAGAATCATGCATTTGTTATTTGAATTGTTCCCTAAACTAATGACAAAAGTGGCTGCACTGCCTGTAATCAGGCAGCGAGGCCAAACATTGACCTTATGCTGTGGCCTTTTCTCTTAATTGGTCTTTTCTATGATGAAGTTTTGAAGTTAATTACTTCTCTTGGAGCTCCGGCTTCCTTACGTGGCGCAGTGCTGCTGTGTTTTACAACCATCAGGCAGCACGAGCTGTGTTCTTGGCACAACTGTCAACCTGATTGATTACCTCTGCAAATGTCTAAAGGTTGAGCCTCTCACCTCTCGACATTTCACTACAGTTTCCTTTTTGGTTAACTTTGAATCCGAACTTGACAAAAGGATAACAAAAGCAGAAAAATTCCCAACACTGACAGTGGCCTTGGAAGAATAAATGTCAGGGAGAGAGTGGGCGAGAGGAGGACAGCTTTAATGTTGAGGCTAAAAAGAAAGTGCTAGAAACGTAAAATGCTGCAAAACACAGACGCCTCCAAAATTGTACATTTATACAAATCTTTTCAGTGTCTAATTACATTTTTCTTAGCTTTGACTAAACGGTTCAGTACAAAAAGAAAGAAAATATATTTTAAGACTCAAAAACTTTGTTTTAAGATGACATGACATGAAATTGATGTCATGAGTAGCGCGGTAAAACTCCTCCATCTCTGTGAGCACATACTGATTAACAATCCGAAGCCATAAAACCTTTCTGATTGACTGTGACGGAGGCTAAACTTACCTGACGTCTCCAGGAGAGAAGCAGCTGGCAGTCGAATAAATCCACCCCTGAATCCACGTTTGGTAAACTGTTAAATAAAAATATTTAAAAAAACCCTGAGCTTCGATTAGAAAGTTAATTTGTTAGTGCGAGCGTGAGAAACGATGCTGATATGGTGATCCTTGCCTGCACAGCCCACTCACCGTGAACCCAGCAGTTTCACCAGTAAATGTCATGCTCCAGTCATGAAACGCAGATGTTTCATGCTGCCTACATGATATTTAAGGGAAACTGGATTTATGAGTTGACCTGTAGGCCTATGGTATACTCACTTGGCCCTTTCTTTGTGGGAGCTTTGAGACTGCTTTCCCCAACAACACTGAAAGCTAACTAAAATAGCATTTCACAAATGGTCCATTTTGGGCTTGTGTACTGGTAGAAACCATTGTTATTCTAGCATGGAGACCCACAACTGACAAAATGTAGTAAAACATTATCACATGATTAAAAAAATCTAGCACAACACGTCAACAAAAACTATTATTGTAGTATTAGTATTGGTTAAATAATTAAAATGGAGTGTAAAAAGAATCTATAGTTTTATACGTCTCCTTTTCATGCAACATTTCCCATTTTCCTCACTTAGTAGCTAGGATTTGTGCTGACAAGCTAACAATAACAAGGTTAGCTAGCTAACAGTAATGTGACCTTCACAGATTACCATATGTGCTTATCTTCATACCAATCTTAAAAATCTCAAATGTCTTCATCCAGGACAACAAATAAAACATTTCTTATTGTGTTCTCCTTAACGTTTTGTACACGTGCGTGTGATTTTAATGTCAAACAAGCTAATGTAAACATATAGCATTAACTAGGTACATTTGTTAGCGTTAGCTTGTTGACAAAAATGCCACAGTGCTGTTACGAGAGCATCACAGTATGGAAAATTAACATTAAGTGTGCACTGCTGGTGTACTCAGAAAGTTAGCTGCAGCTAGGTAAGCTAGCTAGCTGAAAAGGCTGCTGCTCAATGTGCTAATAGTTAAGCTAGCTAGCTACACGTTTAGTAGCATACATGCTACTAAGCGTGTAGCATACATGCTACTAAACGTGTAGCTAGCTAGCTAATGACTGCTACCTCATTAGGGTGGTGAGGAAAACAGAGACAAGATACATGATTAAATGTCAGCCATTAAAAAAGTGGAAGACATACAAGAAAAATACATTAAATTGAGTATTAATTTATTTTGTAATCAGTTGGTGGAAAAGCTGATAGCTAAGGGAAAATCATAAAGCTTTATTTATTCTTACACTGTGTTATTTTAAACATATATTTTTGACTCACTAATCTTTTTCTGCCTTTTGTCAGTTTGACATTCTTGCAGTCGGCTGACAAAACCTTTGTGGGTTTTGGGGGCACGGAAAGAGAAGCGAGTGCTTTCAAAGATGTTGTGTATTTCCTGGTGTTGGGCACCCTGGTGCGCTGGGCTTTCACGGGGGGCACACCAGAGAGCGATGGAGGTATATTACTAGAAGAAAGGTAGAGAATTTAAATGTGACTTGGGTCCGTCCTTCAACTAAAGTGATGAGATCCTGTTCCATTTCAATAAGCTCATTTGTGCAAAGCCTTTTCCGTTTGTACTTTCTGACTGGCCGTTGATCTAATTAATTTACGTGACTCAGCATGAGGAAAAAGGCGAGGCGGAGGCTTTTCAAAAGACACCATTACTTAATCCTGACAGGTTTTAATTTTCTTTGTCATACAGAAGCTATAAATGAAAATACCTTGAGTCGGTGTCCTGAAACGCTTACAGATGGTGATATTAAAAGGAAATTAACTCAGTTGACACCCTTTGGTTGCCTTGTTTGATCACTCAAAATGTGTCTGTTTCTTTGCTGTATTTGTGTTTATTACACAGTAATAAAATGTCATTGCTCTCTTTGAATGGCCACAGTCAAAGTTACAACCATGTATCTTTATTAACCCAAGCAAGAGTGACAGACACAAAGCAAGCCATTTATGAATTCTTAATATGTGCAGAGAGAAGCAATTTATTCTCTAGAAATTGGAAAGAGACAAATGATTGACCCCACCAATGTCCTTGTTAGCTGAAAGCCCTTGTTCTTAGTACTAATATCTCAGTACTAGGAAATCTCACGTAGGACAAAGTCTGTTGAAACTCAATACTCTACATTTTTTATTCCATCAGAGAACAAAATGTTGTAAAAATTAAACAGCTCATTTCCACAACACCGTGTACCATGCTTCAGTATTTCCACGATGCAGGGGGCCTGATGTTTCCCATGTCACTGCTGATGTTGGACCAGCTCCTGTCTGATTTGTGGGATTATTGTTCACACTACATCGACGGTTATGGACTTTATGTTGAATTCTTGAGTGTGAGATTGTCAGAGATGAACAAGTGGAAACTGAAGTCACCCGGAGACCAGTTCTTACAGGAACATTGCTCTCCATTGACTTTGTATTGTGTGACGGTGCCTCCTCGTCACTTTGGTCTGCTAAATGCCTAAAGGCTGCTGTGTGGTGGGATGCACTACCAACAACTACGTTTTTATGAGCTGCCGAACACCAAAAACTGAGCTTTTAAGAAGACAAAAGTGGATCCAGACGTGAGGCATCAGCAGAAAGGATCCTGACACAAATGCCAGTTTTAGGCTAACTATACTGCTGTAAGTGAAGCCAAAGCATTGTGACAGTGTGCCATATCAGACAGCTATGCAGTTTTATGTTTGCAAGTACCTTAGAGTAACTTACCTTGAGATGGGACACTGATACAGACCAACAATATGGAGTTTATCCGCTTTAGTAGACACAGAGTGCTAAAATAACCCTTCGACATGCTGACTTTGAATGTTTTTAGCTAGCTACAGACACCGTGTTTGCGTTTCAGCCCTTGGTTAAAGTTACAAGTTAAAAGAAATCTGCATCTTGCGTGCAGAAGTCACACCAGTCTGATTCCACAGCTCTATATTCAGCCTCATATCTGATTTCAACTAGTTTCCTTCCAAACACAGGTATTTTAGTTTGGAGTCCCCTTTGACCGTCCTTAGAGGCAGGACTGCAATAAAGGAGGTTTCAGCATTAGATATTTTAATATAGGGAAGTTTAATGTCATTCTCAAACATGTACTACCCAAACTAGGACCATAGGAATGTAGAAGGATGATGTTGATTTCATTCTCAGATGTCTGGCTTCCCGTGAAAGAAGTGCAGATGACCTTGCAAAAAGGGACCATTGTGATGCACAGCAATGCACTAAAGAGGCTTTTGTCCTAAAGCTGTTTTCAACATACTATTTTATTCACAGCCATGTGACATAGGTCACTTCAAAGATTCACAAGACGACCTCTACGTGCTTGACAGTGAGTGGTAATGACAGGAACAGGTAGCCTCTTCAAAGGAAACAGGGACATCTTCCTGCAGTTAAAGCACTTTAAACAGAAATTGGATTATAGCTGAGCGTTTTTACCTTTTTTGGAGTAACACGTAAGTCTTCCTCTTTCACAGTATTTCTTCAACACACTTGTAAGTTCACAACTCAAAACCCAGAAACAAAGCGATGATTCATCTCGTCTTCCCTTCGCTCAGAGCTGACGTCCAAAGTTCTTCTGTTTTATTCGACTGCCGTGCTCTTTACCAACGAGGCGTCGACCGGATGAAAATCTCCTCAATCAAGACTCAACCACAGCTCGCTGTGACAATAAGAAGTCTTTTAATTAAAGCTGCCCTGAAGCCTAAACACACAAAAACACGCGCTCACGGCGAAGACGAGTGGCTGCGGGCGTGTTGTGGTCGCGGGGAAGACGCCATATATCACCCGCGTGCCTGCGCATAAGCAAAGCAATTATAACTCGAGACGGACTCGAGTGGAACAAGTCTCCTTGAACTGAGGGGGTTTTGAAATGGCAAAGTCTTTCTGTTGAAGGCGGCTCCACCGCAGGGCTGCCGTGACCTCAGCTGCTCGTCCTCCCACTCAAATGAAATGTAAATCCCGGCTTTCTCCAGTTCCTACCATGTCAATATCTCTTTGACTCCAGCTTTGCTCCCCCCCCCCCCCCTCTACTCTTTCCCTTTCTTCTTTCCAGCTACCTGCCGCTGTTTTCCCATTTCACCCCCCCCCCGTCTGCCAGAAAGAGCAGCTGATGGATACAAGCTGCAGCCAGCTAAGACAGGAGAGTTTTATCACTCCGCGCTCAACAAATCCATCTGCTTTTTCATAAATACGTCTGCGCTGACTTTCATTTTGTCTTTTTTTGAGTGACTGTGGGCCAGATCTCATTAACTCCAACTAAATTTAATTGCAATTACTATGAATGCTCTTTGGGGCCTGTGTGTGTGTGTGTGTGTGTGTGTGTGTGATGACATTTAGTGTATCACCAGCACATCGAGGAAACACAACACTATGACTAATTAACAATATGATTACCATGTTTTCTATTATGTATGGGAACTTTTTTTGTTCTTAAAGTTTATCTGTGTTTATTATTGACGAGCAGAAACCAGCGAGGATTCACTGCACACAATCTCAAGGAAGCAATTACATCCGTATCGTCCTATTACATCTGTTGATTTCTAATTTATAGTTCCACATTGAGTTGATGCTGCGATCTGGAGTGATTGACAGCTGGTGCGAGTTAGAGGAGCTATTCTTAAATAGGACAGGCTGTATTGTTGAAGGATTAATGATTTTGTGGTAACTTTAAGAATGCATGGGTGTCTATTTTTGGAGATTAACTGATAGTTTTATCCTGAGTGGGTCGTGATGAGTTGGCAAGTTGCAGTTTGGCATCTTAATCAAGGTCACTTTGACAAACGCTGACGAGCACACGGTGTCAAACCGCCCAACAGGCGACGCCAAAACCATCGGACCGCCTTGAACTGGGTCTCCACCGCTCAGTGTAACATTTAGTTAAAGGTGTTTGTGTCTTTTGAGAGATTCTCAGTTGTTGTGTAAGTGCTGTGAGACGGCAGGCGCGACCTTGAAACAAGGCTGATTTGGCAGCTTGTTCTACTAGAGAGTAATAAAATGAAAGTGTTTCAGTGGAAGGAACTGGTGGTTTTCATGATGAGATAAAACGGCCTTGTAGCAATAACAGTGTAATAACTCCATAATCTGAATGAAGAAGTCACTCAGTTACAGTTAGCTGTCCTGAGCTAAATTATAGCTAAATCCTTAAGTATTGAAAAGTTGAAATCTTGGAGAGACGGCGACAATGTAGAGGTTTAAAGCCTCACTGACTCACTTAAAAATCTCTTTTGGTAGTTTTGGTGCCACGTGTGGTGATGGGGGACTTCACGTAGGCTCCACGCTGTTTATTTGGAATAAAAACAGATTTTAAATTCAATTAAAAAGACAAAATAATGAACATTTAAACCTGCAGCTGCAGTGCAACCCCAACAAACCAGCTTGCTGAGTGTTTAGGCGTTTATGCAGGAGAATATAATGCATTTATATTTAAGTGACAGCGCCCTCTAGTGGTCGTAGTAAGATGGCAGCAAAGGAGGATGTCAGGTGATGTTTTTTTTAAAAAACTGAACCAATCCTTAACCGTAGTGTTGCCGTATCACTAAATACATTTATTTCTCTACAACTTCTGTGATTTGGGGGGATTCTGGCGGAAGGTGTGTGTTAGTCGCTACCTGTGATCACTTTCACATGACATGCCTTTCATTAGCCTCTTCCACCAGCCGGCTGTGAATGTGGGCCTATGCAGATTAAAACATTTCCCAGCATCCTGTGCAAACAACCAGTAGCAACACAACAGCCTCATCCAGTCTGTGTTTACTGATCACCTGAGTGCTCGACGTCCCTCATGCTGTGATAATGTTTGGAGCGCTGCACAGGTTCTCAGCACCAGCCAGCAGAAGCTACAATAAAAGCAAATCATTATACGTGAACCTTCTCCGGCTTCTTCTGAGCAAATGTCATCATCCAAATCTACTGCAAATAACATGCATCTTGGGATTGTGGGGGTGGGGGGGGGGCATCCCAGCTTACATTGTTGCTCTGGGCAGAATGGGGGGTTCAGCCGGAGACTTGTGGATGTGGACAGCTGAGCTCTTTCCAGGCGATGAGTTTCAGATACCAGGACGAGATTGTGGAATAGGACCGGAGTAATCCCAGGTCACCTTCACACAGTCCCTAAACCCCCCCCCCCATCTCTTCCTCTACTTCCTCCTCTTCTTTTTTCTCATTCAAACCTCTCCATCTCCTTCAAACACCCACTACGTCGGCCATTTGTGTCTTTGTTGTTATAAAACTAGAGGTTTATGGTCAAGACTGTAGAGAAATACACAGTTTATCAGTTTAAATCACAAAGCAGCAGTTTCACATCAAGCCATGTGAATTTAAATCATCACAGAAAACAATAATAATAATCTGCGTTTAAACACGTCTACAAACTAAATATGTTGCTGTTTCTTCACCAGCTTTGAACTAATGAGTTAGTTTAATACATAAGGGTGTGTGGTTTAAATGCAGCCTGACAACATGACATGATAACTCTTATCGATGTGGCGCAACAATCTCAGTGTTGAAAGTGGGTAAAGTAACTTTAGCTGAGGTTGCAGTTCTAGTTCGTGCAAATGTTATATTCTGTTTTAACACATTTATATGGGGAAATAATTGTTTTATGTCAAAACAAATTGTGGTTTTAACAGAATTGTTTTTACAGTGTTGTAGCTTCGTAGACATTTATACAGCACATTTCCAACACAGGTAAGTCAAAGTGCTTTACATAGGCAATGGAAAACATACAACCGCCAAATAACATTTAAAAATGAGGTCAAATTAAGTGAAAATGACATAAAATGACAAAAAAACAAACAGTTACAGTGCGATAAAAGAAATAAAAGTGCAATAAATGCAAAGGCATCTCCATCTGTGTGCAGCCTAAAAGCTAAAGGCAGCTAACTACTGTAGCGCTGAACTGTAACAGCAGCAGCAAACATCAGTTATCTCTAAGTCATATATCACATTGTGCAGCTACCGTATGTGCTCTGGTGAGGAATATCAGTATATATATCTATATATCTATATATAGATATAGATATATAGATATATTGTAATAGTGGCTTCTTTCCTAGACTGAGGCACCTAACGTGATACAGACAACATGTGAACCCGAGGTTCACCAGGCAGACACAAAGCACATCCATGCAGCGCTGCTTTCAGGGTAATGAATAGTGTATTACTACCCTCCCCTTACACAAATGTATTCAGTCCAAACATGCTTAGTGAGCCTACAGTAATCAACCATGTCCAAAAAAGTTGCTTCAAAATATTTTTTTAATGGGCTGGCCGTTATTGTGCATGTTTATTTCTTTAATTTCTTTCTAGTGAATGTCTTTTTAATTTACTCTAAGATAAGAAGAATCCTCATTTTGTCTCATCAAAGCCCATTTAGCATTTTTTTTATTAGTTCAAACTCATCTGCAATCTTCTCTTAAGCAGGCAGCAGGTCTGACTGTGCATCAGCCCGAGCAGGCAGGTGAAGGGCGGGGACAGGAAGCATGCTACTCTGCCCTCTGCTGCTCGTTTGCAGCAAAATCTCCCAATGAGTAAGAGAGACCACGTCTAATCTTGTGTGCAGACATGCCTTTTCCATAATTGCTGTACTTGAAGAGGATCCTTGATTGATGTTTGTGCACATTGTCAGGGCATCAGTGTGAAAAATAGATGTGCTGGTGTTGACAAGAGAAGGCAATTCATTTTCCACAAACACACGGGGCATAAATCCTGCATGAGGCTGCTTATCCTGCAGAAAAAGGTGCATAGCTGAGTTTTAGCAACAAGGTCGAACTGAAGTGAAAACATGACGTACACACTTCAGGAGTGTTTTAACCGTGTCGACTGTAAAATATGAATAAGGGCAGCCTCAGGACGATGTGATCTCTGATTCACAGCGAGCTTTGCATCTGTGAGCTTCTGATGAAGCAGCATCTTGCAGCAGATTGATCGTGCCAGGGGGGGGGGTTTCACTGCCGTATGTAGATCCTGTAGATACGTACACACAGCAGGGGCAGTAACCCAGAGGACTGCGCAGCTTACAGGACGTTTCCACGTGCTAAACGCTCCTTCACCTGAGAGAAACCCCCCCGTTTGCTTTTTGTAAGAGTCGTCTGAAGTGAGAAGATACAGCAGAGGTTCTGCTGAATAATGAATGAGGTCACAGTGAGGTGAATACAGTCAATGAGATACAGAAAGATGGTCCTCTGTTGCCACGGAAACTACCACTAATGTATATGGCCTGAGTTTGCTTATCGGACTGAAGAGTGATGATGGACATTTGATTATGTGAAACTTGAGAAAACTTTAAAATGCAAGAAAATAAAATGCAAATAATAATATCGCATATATATATGTTGTTGTATGTTTTGTCAAGTTTCCTCTAATTAAATGTAAGTGTTGTATGTGTGAACATCAGTCTCTATATGTGTGTATTTCCTGCGTCACCCGTTAGCTTCAGTCCCGCTCTGTAAAACAGCAGCCGTACAAGACAGAGCTTGAGTTTGATTTTTTTGTAGTTAAACATAAATGGTGGAAACTTGCTGTGTTAAGACTTGCCCTGGTTGTTTCTTTTCATCATGATGAAACCAAGTTCAGTATTAAATTCAGTCCCCACACGTTTAACGAGTTCCCTGAGAGCAGCCATGCGTGATGTCTTTATTCAAACTGTGACACGATGAAACGAGAACGCCGGAAGAAATGAACATCTGATTTAACAATAACTGCAGAGGCTAATCGTTTTCTATCAACACTGAAATGTGTGAAGATGAGGAGCAGCAAGTGGTGGCTGATGTACAGTATATATATTATTTCTGCTGCAGCAGCTGCTAGCATGAATGTTGGGTACTAAACTCTAAATATGTGGTAGGCTAATTAATACTTTTAACCTCCAGGATTCTGTTTTATGTTCTTTATATTTTGAAAATGTCATTTAAGTCTAAACATAAATGAGTCCTCATGCTAAATAAAGTATTTTTATCTTATGGAAAAGATAAAAAGTCTTTGTAAGTATGTGAACATACAACTTCCTGGTGAACTAGTGGACTGTTTCCTGGTGATCAGCCTGATGTGTCTTGCACAGCTACTTCTCACTTGCACATCAGCTCTTTGTGCATTTAAAGGAGGCCTTTAATGTGTGTGGACTAAACCAATAATTCTTAGGGGTAAAATAATAAGCCTGAAAACAGTGCAGAAGTTTGTATGTGTTTTAGCCGGAGCCAATGGATGCCATGAAACAAATGAACGTGTTAGCTACTTGCACGTGCATCCTTTTTGTTTTACTTTAACACACTGGATGTTGATTCCCAAGAGAGAGAAATCTCCCGTCTCTCCGCTCGCAGCCTCTGCTGAGTGGAACAGCTCTAAACTTTGAGCTGTTCTGAGTGACTGCCTGATTACACAACGCTGCTAATCAGTGTTGAAACATCTGTTAACACAGCGACATATCGGAGGCACAAACTGCTCAAAACAGACCTGTCAACACAGAACGAGTTCCAGTTCATTAATCCTGCTGTTACTCACTCTGTAATACACTGAAGGTTTAAACTTAACTAAAACAAAGACAATACTTTTGTTAAGGTTGAGGATGAGCAGGTCATTGTAGGAGTTCTACCCTGTAACACGTTAGTGTTTTATAATTATACAGCTTTGCAGTGAGGATGCAGTAAGAGAACTGAGCCAGCAGGTGTCGCTCTTTGACAAGATTGTAGCTTTAAGGAGCTCACAGCTGCAGAGCCAACATCATGTCTTCTCTCACTGTTTACTGCACCGCGCATCCAAAACTGAACTTTATTTACACCAGGAGATGAACACAAGTATGTTTACCCCTTTACTCATGAACACGCATCAGATATAACCTGTGGTTGACTCAGTAACTGATTTTACTTTATTATCAATTAAACAAAGACTAGAGTTTGTTTAGTGAACATTCAGATCTACCAGCACAAGCTTTTTCCTCTTTCTACCACTTAAATGTGCCATTTTACTACCATCCACCTCAGAAGTGAGATGTTTTCTCAACACAAATGAAAGATGGTGAGGCGACGAGCTCCCTGCGGCGCTCTCCGGGGTTTCCTGCTCGAAAGCACTCAAAGTCTTTTTAGCAACTCTCAAAAAACACCTCCATTTGCCCCGATGATGGATATGCGGCGGCGAGAGCCTCATACACGATTATCCCGATACCTTGACTGGATTCTCACATCAGGTTTCCATGACAACCCAGCTTGAAGGATTGATGGGGAATGGGCAGCAGCAGCAGCAGCATGGTGATGTCACTCCTCACAGGCTAAACTCAAACTAGAAAAAGCTTCAAGTGGAGTTTAAAGATTCATGTTGAATGGAAATGAAGGTCTGAAGGAGAGACCCTTGATTTCCCCGGTTGTCTCTTATTCAATCAGTCACTTGTGTCATTTCTTCTGTTTGCTGTTCAGTCGTGACAGAAAGAAGTCCAATAACTGTTCATCACACCCTCCTTCACTTTCTCTCACCTCTGGGTAAAACACAGCTGCACGTCAGACAGAACATCGCTCACACACGTCGCCACACGTCCAGATCACACAGTGCATTTCTGAGCAAGAGGGAGTTTAATTTGTCCTTTTACGATGGGATTGTCCAATGAAATGCAGCTGTAGCTCCTACACCGTAGCATGTCTTCGCTTTGTTGAATCGAGGAATGGACTCGATGAGTCTTCAGTTGTCCTCACCTGAATATATAACAATAAAAGGATGGAGGTAGGGGTGTAGCGGATGTAGCAGATGTAGCATTGCTCTCCTATAACATTGTCAGACTCACCGTGTTTAAAGATTAAAAAACAAGATGAACATTGATGCGGCAGAATCAGAAACATTGTCTTTTTTTATTCCACCTATTGTTATTTCTTGTTACAACCTGGCGCCTACATTACCCACAATGCAACCCAACCACCAACAGTTAAAAGGAGGTGGTTATAGAGAATTCAAAGCGAGGTAGACATGATGAACAAAACACAGCGAACTGATACTGAACCTTAAAGAAACTCCAGGGAAAAGCAAGATCTAGTTTAGAGCCATAAAACCTCAAAAGGAAGAAGAACAGGAAGACTGTAGCTGCGTCTCAACTCATTTCAAACCTTTGGAAGCGTTTATGAGTTCAACTTTGACGAACTTTGACTTGCAAACGTGTCTCATTGGCCAGCTGGAAACCACGTTGACCGTGCTGACCTTTGAGTTAGTTACCAAGCTCACTTCCTTACTACAGAGTATTCACTGGTCCAGTGGTTTTGAACTGTTTCACATCACTGGAGCGAAATAGTTTATTTGAATCAGATTAAAGCTGCATGCATTAATGATGTTTAAGGTGCTCTGGATAAAAGCTTCCCCGAAATATTGTTGGACTTAAAACAAATCTGAACGTCAAGCGAATAAAGAAACCCTTTAACTGATTTAGTTTTCTTCCAGACGGCTGATATTTGAGGGTTTTCTGACTGCTTTAATGCACTGGCCTTTCTGTGAATATGAAAATGAAGTGATCTCGTCGAGTGAAAGCGTCGTCTTGCTGTTTCCATTTAAATAATAACATTTATAAAGTTATAATGAATAATGAAGTGTGCTACAATAAAAGAGTTTACAATCTTTAACTTTAACTCGGACACATGATGGACACCTGGTACCAAGTTAAACATAACATGCACAAAACTATCATCATGGATTTAAAAACAGCTGCACGTTCACTTGATTCTCCCATTAAAGATGAGGTGGTCAGTTTTATTATGTCCATAAATAATAATAAAGTCCATAATAACCTGCAGCATATTGTAGTTCACGTGGTCTGAGAGCATAACTCCACTTCTACACTTCCTCTCGGTTGTTTTTCAGGCTTCAGTAATTGAACCCGTGACGGGAGACTTCAGCCAATCACAGGTTATCTGAGGGAAACGGTGCATTTGTATTGGCTGTTCTTTAAATGCAGAACAACAACACGTAGCTTCAGGCTCGTTATGGTGCTCGTGGGGAATAACTTTTAATGACGGACAGTGGCGTGTGTGTGTGAGAAGGAAGGTTTTGCACAGATTCCGCCTCCTCCAGCTTTAAGGGGACTCGGGGAACCACTTCGACATGCAAGCTCCTTTGGTCCAGCAGCCATGTTGTGCCCTGACTATCCTCCGACTTTTCATGTAGCGCCGCCATGAGGTCAAAATTAAAATGTGCACTACCAATACCAGCAAAGCAAGTGACATTCAGCCTCAGCTGTACTTTGTGTTTGGTGCTAATTAGCACATTAGCAGCATTATTCTATCATAATTGAAATGTTAAATGTAGCATCACTGTCCTTTAGAGAAACAAAAGAATGCAGGTGGAAATGTAAAGGCCCCTGAGATCATTATCCAAATAAAGTATTACTAGTAATACTAACAGTGCGTGACTAGTGACATTTACACCTTGTAATGGTGTTTTGTGTTTGCTCCACTGCACATGGCGTTGTGTGACCACAGACCACCTTTTTGGTGGTTTTGTTACTTTCTGAAGTCATCAAACACCAAATACTCTCATTGAGCTGCACTTGTGATCAGAGGAGCACGTGTCTTTCTTTTGTTCTATGCACTTTATGTAAAGCTCTTATTAGGAAGTCGCTTTGGATAAAAACGCCTGCTAAATGCCGTAATGTAGTGTAGTGTAATGTCTTGCTTTAAAGTTTCTTATGCCTGCTCTTACTTTTAGACACAAAAGACTTTAATCTCCCATTCACACGTCTCGTCGTCTCCCTTATGACCTCTAGAAAATGCTAATCAGGTAGATTATCCGCCCTTAGCCACCAAATGCATCGGAGAAATGCCATTTATTTTCCTTGAATTTCCATTTGAAAGCCAACATTTCAATTCAACATGAAACGAGCAAATAAAAGGAAGCGCTGGCTTTGGAAGTGCACCACAAGCTGATGGACTGCATTAGCTTTGAGTTGAGCTGCTCTGAGCTGGATCTGTCCTTTGCCTCCATGCTGCCCTCTCATTAGCACCAGCTCTTGTATGCATCACAGTAATTTGTTGGATGAGCGAGGCGTGCCCTCAATGGTAATATGCCCATACTGGCCACTGTGGTTGGAGTTATTACCAAATATTACTGAATTACACCCGACCTCATTTAGCGAACATACAGAGCCAAAGCTCCGATAAATAAAATGAAACGAGGACGTCAGGTGAAGCAGCGCTTCTCCTCTGCGTTTGACACTCGCTCACACAGTCTCATTTGCCAGCCGGACCTTAAATGCCACTAATATTCAGAGAGCATCACTCACATCTCATTACTGTATTAACACCAAGCAGACCACCCTGCAAACTCTCCAGGGTCAATTATGTGTCCATCTATTCTTCTACTTTCCTCTTTGCTTTTCCCTGGTTCTACAGAGACATCATGTCCTTCAGTCTTCATCACTTCTAGTGTGTTCTGAGTACTAAACCAAGCGTGTTCTTACAAACCCAAAACCAACATAGTCCTAACTGAACCTGCCTTCACCAGAAAAGAGACAGCTTCGCTCATTTGTTCAAGTCCTTAAAACGACTGAGATTAGTTTTTCCCGACTACGCAGCTCTTGTGATCACGTGACGGGGTGGTGCTCAGCTGTGTGCTCAGCTGTGTGCACGAGTTGCACAGAAGGTCACGCTTCATCTGTGGGAAATAAAGAAGGATGCTTTTGTCAAAGCCTTTGTTATACTTTGTATTATTATACTGTGTGTTTAGGCTACATACGGAATTACTCAGACATTCTTGTGAGATCATTGTGGGTGGTCAGCGGCACAAAACATGTGACTTGAGAGTACAATTTGCATACTTTCTTGCACCAAGAGTCAATCAATGTCAAAGTTTCAGCAAATTCACTGACAAATAACCTATTGTGTCATCCATGTTTGAGGATCTGTTGCCTTAATTAAGTGGACAAGAGTAATTAAGTAAGAACAAACACTATTCATCACATCTGGTCAAAAGCTTTGCAGAGCAGGAATCCAGTGTGGGTGCATATGAGTGGGTGTTTAGTTGAGCTTCTTGACATCCAGTAAAGAAGCGAAGGCGTGGAAAAAGCAAGACGCTCTCACTGTTGTCCTGGCAGGTTAATGTCTATTAACTGAACCCACTCCATGTGTTATCTAACATATCTCTGGACGTAAACTGCTGCAGAAAGATAGCGACAAGCAAATTACCTCCGAGGTGTTAAAAGCTGCCTGTGGTACTCGAGTCAAATTAACACTTGCTGAAATTACAGAAGTCATGATGTTGCCTTGAGGGCACGCCGTGTGATTCATGTGCTCATGTCTTTGTTTTTAGTGGTGGGGAGCAAGGGAATGATGGCACAGTGTAACCCTTGGAAAATGAAAGAAATGAGCATCGGTGTGGGCTTCTATCTATGGAAAGCTAATTATGGAGCTGCAGCAGGTGTGGACTGTCTGAGCCCTTTGCTGCGTTCATGAAACAGCCTTATTGGATGCCATAAACTCTTCTGTGACCATATGCGCACAAAAACAATATAAAATTGCATAACCACTGTGAACTGATGCACAGACCTTTTGGTTTTTGGTGTCATGAACTGCATTACCTGTGTAGCTGTTGTTCTGATTGCAGGAAATGTCCTTAATCCCTGAATCTGTCTTCTTTCACTGTCTCTTGCTTCCTTTAACCCCTGATGTCTGTCGTGCCTCCAGTCTCGGAGTTTAACCCAGGTGAAAGGCTGCTGCATCGTTTGGTCTGAATTTGAAATCTCTGCAGGGATCAATTGGAAGAGAAAATCTCCAGTAATTACGTGTGGCGCTCTGCAGCCAGGACATGTCGTGGTTCCATTTGGGCCATTTTCTCCCATTGCAGGGGATGATCATACTTCTGTGTGGTTAAGTATAATTGCTTAAATCATTTTGCTAATTTATGTGGTTGTATGACCTTTAATGGCTGCCATGCACGCTATTCCTCATGCAGGCATCAAGTTGAATTTCCTGTAGATTCACATACTTTTTAAAAAAACATTTTGCTGGTGAAGGTATTTCAGCCTGTGGATTCAAATATGAACAATGTTTGCACACAGGATTATCATTCCATATGCATCAGCTGCAGAGACCTTGCATGAAACCCCACGGGTGCCACACTGAGAAATAAACAGCACTGGACCAGTGTGCAGAGACCAGCCGTGGGGAGATATGAGACAGTGATGCAGAAGGCTTTAATGTTTAATGCTGACCAGAGAACAGCAGGAACACATCCAGGTACATGTGCTAAGAACAAATGTAACTTAACTGGAAACAGTTTAGTGAAGAACCCAAAAATCCAAAATAAGATTTAGGACTTACCTGAGGGTTGAAGCGTAACTCCAGCAGGGTGGCACATTCCCCTAACTCCTTATTGTTTATCTTTAATTTGATCCTTTAGTGGTTACCTTGGCAACAACTACTCTTCCTGAGGTCCATATAAAGAAATAGACCCTGTATAATCCCTGTCACTCCCGCTAGGACAGTCAGTAGCACGTTCAAAGGGCATTAAAACAAAACGTGTGATATATAAAATAATAAATAAAACCTTGGCCAGTGAAACATAAAGACAAAGTCTTCAGAAAGAACTTCTTTATTTGCTTCTTAAAAGCCCTGAAATCCTATTTCTGTCTGTTTTACTTCACTGTAACTGCTCTCATAGTGAAGTTTCTGACTGCAGCAGACGGCTGTTTTTTACCAACTGTTTACTACCTGCTCAGCACCAAACAGCAGACACCCACAGTAAGAGACTAGCCGGTCAAGTGAACGTGCGTGCCTATTTGCCACTGCTGTTTGAGTAAGTGACGCTTTAATGTTTTCAACTTGTCATCTCGGCTTGCCGTGTGACCATGGCAACCACACTGAGGGATGTAACACAGGAGCAGCTTTTACTGGTAACTGAGTTCCCTGAATTATGCACCTCTTCAGAAAAACAAACATATCAAAGAAGAGAACATGTGCTGGAGCAACATCATCTGCTCAGATAACAGTTAGCGAAACTTTACTCTTCTTTAACAGCTGACAACAACTCCGAAAAGTCATGGGGAGAAAAACTGGTGTTTCAGAAGTTATTTATACAGAGCTGGAACATAATGTATGTGCTTTTCCCTGCATGACACCCATTTCAAGCAAGAGCAGGATTAACTCCAGCACCACCGTCCAGAGAACTGTCGTAAATGCATTTTGAATTCCTATAATTCAGATCTGTGGGGAGACATAATGTGTGTATATGCATACAAAGCACCTTCCCTTTAATCGTAATCTATATATATATAATACAATTGCACCCTTTTGTCTAATTATACCTTTCTTTACTGAACATTTTACGTACGCAGGATTACAAAGTGTGACTTTCGGGAGACATTACAGGTTTAAAGCAAAGAGAAAAGTGTTTCTGTTGATGCAGAACACCTCTTGTAATATACATCCATTTTACTCACAACACACACAAAAGATATAAAGTATTGCACCATCTATTTAACAGTAAGCACAGTCAAGCACATGTGTGCCTGTATGTTGAAAAGACTCAGGAGACTGATGCGTTCATTTGTGTTGGAGGAACTACACCTCTGGAATACATAAATGAGAAAACCCCAGCTGCACCACGCGGCGGCTCAGATAAAATCCCCAAGCTTCATTTTTCCTGTGAATTTCTGCACACTTTCTCATCTGCACTCAGCGGTGCAAAATTAGATAACTGCAGAGCCAGGTGGAGTCATTCAGCCATTTGTTCCCAGTAATGGGTTCCCACTCTCAATGAAGAAGCTCTGTCTGTTAGCAGGAATTAACCTGATAATGAGTCAAAATGAATTACGTTCATATTCAATTATGGATATTTTGCTGTCATAGGTCCCAGTGAGTAATAAGGTAATTTACATAGTGTCAGAATATCTTGATTTCATGGACCTTGAATACATATAACCTCTATTTCAAATACACCAAACTACCCAAAAAATCCAGAGCACATAAGCACTGTAGGGCAGCATGACAAGCAAGAAAATTCAATTTGTCCAAATGGTGTGTGGAGGTGACTCATGACCCCAATAAATTTATACATGCAGAATATGAACAGTTGCTATGCAGAGCGATCCTCATCTCACATCAGACCAAGCTGCCCGACAACAAGTCTGAGGCCATTGTGACCCATGCCCTTAAAAGGTTGAGCTGGTCTTTGATCGTTTTTATATTCCGGTGTGTATTTGTGTGTGTGTGGGCATGTATGTGGGCATGTGTGTGCCCTAAAGGGTCAAACTGACCAATTTTGACGTACTTGCTGTGTGTGTACGTGTGCAGACGTCTCTCCGAGGCTTTCAGTAATGAAGCCTGCGTCCTGGTGCTGGTGAGTCAAAGCTGCATGAAGCACAATATAACAAAGAGAAAAACAGGACAAATTCACTCCAGCGGCAGAATATCAAGACGGCATTTTAGAGCGAGCATGGTAGAGACACAAAAAGATAAATTAAATGTCCAGTTATGGCCTTTTATTGAAAACTAAATGCGTGACAGACTTTACATGTACATTTAGTGCACAGCCAAGCAGGGAGCGAAACACACTAGCAAGAATACTACAATGGAGTATTATGGCTACTGTTCAGGCTGGAGCAGGTTATTATAACCTTTGTACAATTGTACACGAAAAAGTGGGGAAATAGAATAAGAAATAGAATCAAGAATAAAGGCATGTTTATGAGTAAACATAAGATTTCCCCTCAGTTTATACTGTACAGTCACTATTTTATTTGCTTATTTGAAGTCTTTTCAAAGTTTAGTTTGGACATGTCCTTGTGCTCATGACATCAGTTTATTACTAAACTTCTGGAGACAACCTCGGACTCTTGTGAAACTACGGACGTAAAATCATTCACTTTTAAACTCCTAAACAGGATTTCTTTTGGCCTCAAATACTGCAGTTGGTCTGAAATTGGTCGAGAGTAGATCCTAGAGGACTGCAGCATGGAGACATAGACAAGCACACACTTTAGCACACATTGGTCATCGTGAATAAAACATTACTCCAGAGAATATCTACAATTAATACTTACAAATTTGAACCGATGTTATGCAACTTATCACAAATATAATAGATATTAGATACAAATAAATGTATGTGTTTTGTGTTTTTCTGGAATAATATTTGAGTGAAAACAATTGAAGGATTTTGAACAAAGCAGTGATGATTATGGCAAATGTAGGGTAAATCCAATCTCTGATTTCCTGATTGTTCAAGTGATTATTCATGTAATCATGCTGTAAGTAGGAGTCGCTTTATAAACATGCCTTGTTCTCAACTTTCTCTTTTACTCCTATGTTGGTTCCTTAAAGCATTAGTTATTCTTAAGATGAGAATTAATAAATATCGGCTTCTGTTTGATGATGTTAACATAATGTGTTACTTACTTACTGTGCTTTAAGTACAGAAATGCTTAATCTGTCCAACATGATCGTGTAAATGTAAACCTTTTTAAATGGAGCATAGTCAGGTGGAAAGGCTGAAAATCTCCATCTTACCTGTATAATTCAACCCAGGGATGTTGAGGTGTAAAACATGTTTTAGGAAGACACCATCTGTGTGAGTTCAGAAGGTCTGAGCACAAATTAAAAGCAAATACATTTTCTCAAAACAAGTACAAATTCCAAACTGGCATTCTGGCTCTTTCTCTGAAAAGACTCCTGGATACCGTTCAAAGTCAAAATCTCTGTTATTGTCTCTCCCAGCAGCCACAGCATTGAAGCCTCCGCAGAGAAGCTCTAGGAGCTTTTTGCTTTTCATTATGCAAAAAAACATTTTTTCAGAAATTCTGATCTGTTTTCAGAGCACGTTTTACAGAAAACCTTTTTTAAAATGCTTATTAATTATCTTTTTAACAGCAGTAAATGCTCATGATAATAAGCCAGTACAACATGACATTTTAGTATTCACCCTGTTGAACACAGGGTTGGTGTCTCAGCATCAGCAGTGAGCTGGATGAAGTCTTGAAGTCTCCATCATTCTCAATTCATTCTCAATCACAATTTCTTTATGTTGTTGATTGTTTTATAGGGGAACTGCTGAAAAAGATAAAGCCGTTCATCAGTGGATGCTGATTCTCATGATGGAGAGTGGCAAAGTGTCTCTCTCCGTGGTGCTGAACCAGAGGAACCCATTCACTTACTGTGTCTCTCTCCATTCACTTACTGTGTCTCTCTCCGTGGTGCTGAACCAGAGGAACCCATTCACTTACTGTGTCTCTCTCCGTGGTGCTGAACCAGAGGAACCCATTCACTTACTGTGTCTCTCTCCGTGGTGCTGAAACAGTCCAATCCAGTCTCACTTTGTGCTTCTAAACTGAATACAGACCAGAAGGAAAATAAATGTATATCTGTATAACTGCTACTGCAGTACAGCCTTTCATACAGTAACAATGAAAGCAATGAGTAAATGCCAAAGAAGTAGAGAGCTCAGGATGACATCAACATGTACCTGGAACTGCTGACTCAACACAATGAATGATGAATCCCATTACATTTCTAACTTTTTCTATTGTGCGCTAATGTTTCTTGAATTAAGCCCAAGATTTTCTCTTCATTGTGAAGCTGCTGAAGGCAAAGTTTCTGGAATGTCTCTCGCTCTATAACACAGATCCCAAAATAGTGTTACTTTTGCCCTTTCTGGAAATCATACACTCAACTTGTCTTTCCTCAAACCTTAGGCCAGTGGCCAAAAATGTTCAATCTGACCTTTTAAGGGGAAGATACACATCCTTTAATCAAGAAATGTGTAAAGAATCAAGTGTTTTCTTACACTTCATAGCTTGGAAAAGGTCAGCCATGCTGTTATTTTAGTTTTAACAAAAACACTATTCTGCTTCAGATTGATCTTCACTTGTCATGTCTCCAGCTGATTCCAGTTCTATTTATAGGGCCTAATGGAGAGACTGCATCTTTCCCATATGTTGGCAGCAATCCCTTCTCTATGGACATGTTCAGCTCATTCATAGTGTATATTACTTTATTAAGAGAATCTGCACACTTTATAGACCAAATCCACTTCAGTCCACCAGTCAGCACCAAGCTGTCCATGAAAATAATAAAGTATTAATTTATAACATTAAGGGATTCTCTTGAAAAGCAATTTTGAGTTTTTGTATTAAAAGTGTCGGGTCCGCATTAAAATTTAAGGCGTTGATATATAAGTACGGTCAGTGAGAAAGGTGTATTCCTGGCCAGTCTTTGCATGCTTTAAATGCTCAACTTAAAGCATCAATTCCTTAAGTGTCCAAGGCCTTTTAAGTTACAATAGAGAATTTATAAACTGTTGCTGCTACAACAGAAAGCTTTAATTCTTCCACTGTGACTTCCATCGTTGTTTGTGGTGAAAAGGATAGAGGAAAAGAGCTGGTGCAGGAAAAGGTGTAGACGTGGGAATAAATAGATTTAATAATTTAATTTACTAATATTAATATGTCAATTGTGTTTGTCTGAACTAACAGAACTACTGAACACTTGCTTGGATATAAAAGGTTTTGTTCTGCCTGTAAGTGTCTAAACTTAAAGGCATTTCTAACACAAGTTTCGTGGTAATTAACGTGGTAAATGTGCAATCATATTCCAGTGTATATTCATTTGTAGGGAAGGGAAAGACAAGCACTGTGCAGAAATTAAAAGGTTGATTTTTGGAAGGCATTTGCATGCCAGAAACAAAGATGGAGATTGTTTCTTATCCACATACTTGCTCTAGACGTTTACCATGGTAACAGCTTTCAAAGAGTATTTCATAAAAAGGGCGAAGCAGCCTTGACTGTGGTTTCTGTTGGAGCTCATATAATGACAGTATCTCTCTCTGACTAGATTCTTCACATGTGAATTAGGAGGTGCAGTTAAAAAAACATAGGTGGTACTATATATATTATAATAATACATCTTTAATCTTCATCAGACCTGAAAAACTATATTTGAAAATGTAATATTTCCGTCTTGTACTGTTAAATGTGTTTCCGGGTGTGTTAAAGACTAATAACGGTGGCTTGTCCTTTCAAGGATGAAGTCTTGTATTTCATTCTGATGTTGATATTTGGCATTTGGCCTCTAACCTTTGGGGGGGGGGGGC
>JAVQJD010024511.1:0-12042 GCA_036023655.1 Nannoperca australis | reverse complement strand
GACCATGTGATGTTTCAGTTTTTCTTTTTTAATAAATTTGCAAAAATTTCTACATTTCTGTTTTTTTCTGTCAAGATGTGGTGCTGAGTGACATTAATGAGAAATAAAATGAACTTTTTCGATTTTAGCAAATGGCTGCAATAAAACAAAGAGTGAAACATTTAAAGGGGTCTGAATACTTTCCGTACCCACTGTATTACCATTCTGAATTCAAAATTGCACAGGTATTACAAATGTGCACAACTGTTAACTAATACTGCTAGAAACTGATACAGTTGCTGTTTTATGTATATGGAAGACAATTAGGGCCACTGAGTTCTGAGATTAATGTAAGTAGTCTAACAAATAAGACATTTTCAATATTAATGTTAGACTTCTGATTTGTTGTTAAATTTAGCTTTTTCTCTAACTTTTCCATAAAATTCAACATATTTTGCTCTAATCAACTTCCATACATGAGGAATAATGTGCAGTGTCCATGTTGTACACTTATTCCTCAGAGCTGCAAAAGGCAGAGCAAACAACTTTAAATAACTGATTTTTCACTTCTCTGAAGATTAGCCTTCAATTTAACCAACATCAGGTGTCATTTTTATTTTATAGCACGAGGATGGTAAACTTAAAAAGTCAAAATGAGGCACAGCGTCATTTTGTGGCTGTAATTCAAATGTGATGTTGCAGTTTTGTGTAGAAGAGATAATTAAACACTACAAAATGATTTAATGCCTCATTTTGATGTTTACTCAAGACTAGCTTCTTTCAATTTTCATGAGCTCACCCACAGAAAAGCAACTGATGACATAGAGTGCATTTTTCTTTGACAGTTACAAGCATTTGGCTTTTTCATATGGAAACCCAGAGTCAATATTAAATAAATCAATAATTAATAAATAATCATATGAATAAATACACACAAAATATACAATGTAGCCATCAAATTCTAAAATAATCCAATCAATTTTAAAAACCTTATTGTGAATTGTTATTTCTTTTCACAATAACAATTTATTACAGGTAACTGGAGTGCAGTTTTTTTTTATGCAACATTTAAAAAAATCTATTATTTATTGAACTGTTTCATTGTCATATTACACATTTTGTCTGTATTTACTGAAATAATTTTTTTATTTAATTTATTTAATATTGAACACTTTGGGTCTCCATATTTCCAGAGGGGAATATAATAGGGAAATGTATTTAAATATGTCAGGGGTCAGAAGGGGCCTTGATTGCCATGTTTTATGACACTGTTGCAACACAATTTCTTAGCTGCAGTGTAGTGTCCACTGAATAAAATCCTTTGTTCCTTCACTGGATAGTTTGGCCTCTGCAACCTCTAAGGCAAGAAAATGTAGCTGCACTTGTCAGATGTTTTTTCTTCTTCTCACAAATTCATCAACAGTTTTAATTTATGTAAATAAAAAAGAGCTTTATGGGCTTTCCTTTTCAAATGAATTCTCAGGTCTTAATTATATCTTTACAAAACAAAAAGAACAGGTAATACACAAAATTGTAAACATACTCACACCCCTTTAAGTTAGAAGTTTTACAACTTAAGTAAGTACATGTGTGACTTGTTTATAAAGACTTATTTTTCAGGAAATTTTCAATAATAAAAAAAATACAACCATTAACAAATCGATTCTAAGATTTTACATCTATGCAATTTCCTCTACACCCGACCCCAACCCAACAAGTCAAAATAAATAAATGAACAAGTTCACATTAAGGAATCAAAGTATATGAAAACAGCTGAGGTGGGTTCTTCAGTGTACTCTGAGCATTTAGTACATTCTAATGAGATTATTACTGGCTAACAGTGTCCTGTGGCAATATTATGGGTGGGATCAGTTTACTTTCCTTTCAATAACATGAGCAGTTTTTGTTAAAACATTTTTTTTATTTTAACTCATTCTACTCTGTCTAAGCAAGGACAGTCAAGCTGCCATTATTATACTGATCCACATTGTTTTAATTTAAAATTCAAATGCTAATATTCTTACATTTGCAAAATCAAACAGCGGAATAGCAGCCCTTTGTTTGAAGGGTCATTAACCAATTTCTGAAGAATCAAGTGCTGGTATATTGCCAGTTGCTGTTAAAGTTTCTACCTGGACTTTCCTTTGCTAAAAGTAACTTCACCCTAACCCTGGTGGACACAAGAAGCCCCAACACATCCACTATTCTGATGCCATGGACGTGCGAAACTGTGAAGCTGCTGAGTGTTGTGCAGCAAGCACTCACCCCTGCCACGTGCCTCACCATCGACTTTTCAACAGCTTCTCCCTAAATCAATACCGCGCTAGTGTGTTTGTTTGGAGCTTTGAACTTCATACCATACACTACAGGGATGCTGATTTGTAAGTAGAAATTGATCATTTTGCTTAGTGTTTGAACAAATTCACATATGTGCAAATTTGAAAATGTAGGCGTCTAACACCAACATACTGTACCAAATCATTTTAGTAGATATGTACAATACTAGAACAGTGCAGCTAAATACATAATTACTATAAGTACAAACACTAAACTCTTACTACTTATAAGACAATAAATAAATGGGTAAAAAAAGAGCACTTATGAAATGTTTAAGCTGTAGTTTAAATGACCACACCAGTGTGTTTACATATTAGCCCATTTAACATGGATCATGTATACCGTACATTACTACAATACATTTTCCAAAACATAACATAGTGTTGTAGATTATTGAGTATGTTTTTTCTACCTTCCAGGCAGCTATTGGTTTCCATTCATTTCACTCTATAATAGTATATAATATATTAATCAACTATGAGAGTTGCTTGAGATTAGAAATCAATCATCATTCATTCGCCTTTTTTAATTTTTTTGTCAACCTTCTTTAACAAGTGCTGTAATTCCGATATAATAAATATAAAATAAAAATATGAAATAATTTCCTAGGAGAGGACCTTTACTTTTGAATTTCTAGAGAAACTTCCTTGATAGACCTGCTAAAATGTTAAAGACTGGAAACTGACTGGAGATCAGATTAAACATAATCTCTTAAATGTCTTTAATTTCCATACTGATGAAATGATTAAAATTAACTGAGAAATACTATGCCATGCTTTGGAAAATGGTCAGCAGAAACATAAATTGACATCGGTATGGTCCTTTTATCTGAGTGGACACCCAGCAATTGGCTTTGGACATGTTTTACTATACTGTACTGTAGTGCCGAAGTCACAAAGCCAGGTGTCACTTCCCGGAGGTGCTGGGCAGTGATTCAACTTTGTAATGTTGTTCTGTCTGTTAGCACAGATATGAAAAAAGGGAGAAGAGAAATGTGTAGAAATGTCCATCTGAGTACGATACAAAGTAAAAGTGAAGTTTGACAAAAGCAATTTTGCATAATGTGAGTTCATTTGACCATTTCATCTAATGTAACATTTTACAAATACACACCTTTGGTAACATTTTACTTTAAAGTCCTGTGTCACTCCACAATTACTGGATCACAAAAAATGTAAGGCATGTGACAAAAAGTAAGCAGTTTCATATTGTACCATACATCAAAGAATTTAAAGGATTAGACACCAATGTCCCTGATGTCTGTTTGTTAAGACAGAGCTGGAGTCAGGACATGGTTACCCTACCTTGACTAAAGATTGTAAGCAGGGGAAAACGATTAGCCTGGCTCTCATACAAAAAGTGAACAATTATACCTCTAAAGCTGTATGCAAATAGAAATGTCAAAATTACAATTTGTTACGCAAACTCCTTAGCAAATATGGGTGCTTTGACTTGGCACAGATCTCTGTCTGGTGCCATGTTCATAGAAATCCTGTTTGCTACAACATTTCATTGTTAATGAAAAGAACAACAATAGTGTCAACTTCATACAGGAGGCAAAGTGGCTGCAAAGCCACCATATCTGAAAGTTACAACTACTAGAAATAAAATCCAATATTAACATTAATACAAACAATGCAACTAACTTAAAAGGAGGTATACACCATTTGGATCTGGTTCCACTTGTTAATGAACCACTACAAACATAAAACACATGAAAATTATTATTAAACTAATTTAAGCCAGTTGAAAGGTGTGTCTAAAAGGCTAACAGTTGGGTTAACCATCTTGGAATAACGCCTGAACAGTTTTTTTCTGTTTTTCTATTATTGTCACTGTGAGTTTGCCAGGTTTCAGACCAAAACTTGGGCCGACTGTATCTGGTAGCTCGTGCTACAGCCAGAAGTGCTGGGTGGATGGAGAAACCTTTCTTTGTTGAGAAATACTTTAGTTCCAGAACTCTAAAATCACATATTATTACATTTCTACTCATGTATGGTAAAACAAACCAGATACATTGTGTAAATAAGTCTGCCAGATAATAAACTTTAAAACTAAGGACAAATACGAATTATTTACGACAAATCAATTGTATATACCAAGGTAATTATCAAGATTTGACAGGACTTTAAAGTAAAGTGCATGTTAACAGGGACATTACTGAACATTCTGAGGATTTCCTGAGTTTAACCTCCCATGATGCACGAGAGAGGGAGGGAAGCTGACAGGAAGAAAATGTCAGGATTAGGCAGAAAGAAGAAGAGAGAAAGAGAGAGAAAGCTGCCAATGCTTTTGTTTTATCACCAGTCCAAAAATACCAGTTGAACAGTATTGCTGATAAGACAACGCTTGTGTCATCCATTACAAAAAAGAAATATAAATACTTCAAATATCATGGTATAGACGTATGTCTAGTATGGGTATGTCATAGACCAAACTGTTTACCACCAAACTTTAAGTACAGTCCTTTCTTCTTTGCTCCTCCGTTGTGCATTTCTCAGTCATTTCCTGACAGAAATCCACTGTTACAGTGGGGCTACATACTTCCTCAGTGGATCCAAGCACCAGCGGGCATTCTGGGTTCTCCTGTCCCAGGCCTGACACCTCCACCACAGGTTGCCTGCCCTCCAGCTCCCCCTGACTGGAACCCACATCAGACAGACATGCAGCGTTGCTTTGTTGCGACACAGGTGACCTGGGCTGGGAAGAGCCCTCGTCAGACGAAGGCGACGGTGGGTTGGATGTGAGGTCGATGCTGGCGGAGAAAGGAGGCTGGGTGCCCTGCACCTCCCTACACACTTGCTGGGAAAGAAAGGAGAGGTTCTGCCACAGCTCAGACATACAAACCTTCAGCTGGTTGCGTTCGCTCAGCAGCTTCTCCTTCTCGCACACCTGAGTTCATAAGATAGAGCACCATCAGGTCAGCGTGACATAAATACTGTACCCTCCTCAACCGTCACCATGAACCATGTTTTAACAGTCTATGTTAGTTTGTGTTCAGAATGTTAGCACTGCATGAATGAAGCCATGTTTTTAGAACGTCGCAGTTACGTCCAGCAAAGAAGTTGAACTGCGTTGCTCAATCAAATACAAGCTAGCAAGCTGGTAAATTACTGTTTACCCCAGGATCATTGCAACAAAAGATAACATAATGTTCATAATTTCTCAAACTAAACTACCTGGATCATATTTCATGTCTCACTGGTATCTTAAGGCCAGTTCAGAACCAAGATTCACAACAAGATGAAACCAGTGTGAACTGACACATCTCAGCTCACCTCAAGTCGGCTGATGGCGTTGCCTGTGACACGCCTTGTCAAGACTGGTTTTAGAATGTAAGGTATATCACCTATTTTTACCTGCCTATCAGCTTGTAGCAAAGTAAGCTTGTCATCTCAACCCTCTCAGTTTTTGCCGTTTCATCAATACTCAAAATGCAACTGCAGCACTATCACTCTCCTCATTCTTATTTTAAGATGCTTCAACTTTTATCCAACTACACAAAAAGCCTGAAAGGCAGGCAGAGAGAATGGAAGTACATGAGTCATTTCTATGGAAACAATGTCTCATCTAGTCACATTGGTGTAAACTCTCTGCAGACTGATGAAGTCTTTGGTTTGAACTGGGCTTTAAATAACACTAACACATCCCCTAGCCATCTAGACTTCTAGTGGCTGTGTGAATTGTGACTCTTGTCTGTCAAAACCAAATGTCGGAACTAGTGCGATGTTTATGTAAAGTCTAAAAACTACATAGCGAGGAGTTTGTGGTGATTGGATAGGTCCACAAGGCGTGACACAGGAGGACTGTTTCTTTCTTCTTTCCTACAATCAATGAATGCTTGTTTCTTTTCACAATGGTCACCACTGCTCCCTAACTTAGTAGTTCTTCTTTTATCCATAAGAAAGGATCCCTAACCTTTTTAATTACTTGTTTGTCAAAGTAGTTATTTTACATTATACACCCTTGGGTGTGGGATGCTAATTTAACCTTCTCCAGAAGTTGCACTTACTGATGGTAAATATCAGTGGGGAAACCCCATAATACCACACAACTGGTTAACAGTTGTGAACAATGGAATTGAGCATGTATTTGTTCTGTGATCGTACCAGTTTCCGGATCTCGCTCTCAAGGTTCTGGATGCAGTCCAGCTTCCTCTTGCGGCAGCGCTGGGCAGCGATGCGGTTTTTGCTGCGGCGGCGGATGTCGTGGATGAACTCCAGCTGCTCTGAGGTCAGCTTGTGCATCTTGATGAGGATCTGGAAGTCATTGCGTGACAGGTTGGTGATCTGGTCCACGGGGAAGGGTAGCTTTACCTAAAAAAGACCACAGGGTTGTATTTCATTTGACAGGATTGTATTATTTGTTGATTAAAATAAATCACATTTCATCAAAGTTCCATACTTAGATGACTTCATGAGCAAACCTGCGGATGAAGACAATGACATGTCTTGGAAAGCTCCAGAATACACTGGACCTTGAGTTAAGATCATTTTGTCAAACTACTGTTTCCAAGGCCAGGAATATATTTTCAGGCAAAAAAAAAAATTCAAATGAATACATCAAGATTAGTATATAAACTTTTGTTAAAATTTGATTTAGTCTATCTAACAGCGTCCTTTGACTGGCCAGCTGCCAAAATCCAGATGAGAGAAACTCTTAAGCTTATGTGAGTCGCCTAAGTTAGTAATGTGAGCGAACATCAATTATGAGCAGTAGGGAGTGTTTAATGGACCTGCCTGGGGTTTTTGCCTCCCAGACTACATACAGGCTTCACTACCGCTATGAGTCTATCCTAATACCCATACTTGCAGTGTTGTTGTGCATGTTGATGCGCCACCAGGTAGTAGGTAAAGTGTGTCCCACACTGGAAAAATGCCAGCACACATTAGACCCACACTTGATCTGCACTTATTTAGCAGAATTCAGGGCTAAGTGTATCCCACAATTCAATGCTGTCTGCTGCTCAACACCAGTCCAGTTGTAGATGTGAATGCACCTTTGAGCTGGTTTAAGGACCAACAGTAATCAACAGAAGAAGAAGTTGAAGTTCATTAAATGTGGGATTCAGCCTGAAAACTGTATTACAAACATTTTGGCAGAACCTCCACAGATGGTTATCACTTTCTATTCTTCTTGATGAGAAGGATCAGATTGATATCGGATATCTGACACTATCCACATAAATATTAAACAGATTTTTTTAATCAATTATATTGATTAATTTCATCAGACAGAAAACTTTCAAAATAACATGTATGTTATTTCTCTTTCATTTACAGCATTTATTTACCTACGTGCCTGTAGATAAATTGATTAAATTGCTTTATTAATTGTATTACTCCTTCAGCTTCTTAATGTATTTTTGTTTATCATGGTCATCTGACTGTAACTGTAATGACGTATGATTGATCCTACTTATTTCATTATGTGGAAATGAAATAATGTCGATATTAACCAAGTGTGTCACAGAGAGCTCTGATAAACTTCCACATGCTTGCAGTTTTAACGGCCACTGTGGCAGTTAGCAGAAATACATCACACAAGTAGGAACTTGACTTCTCACAAATACTGTGTGTATGGACCCAATGATTGGTGGAGTTTGTTGGGACCATATGTAGGCCGAGACAAACATCTACAATCAAACATAAGAGGACAGTGCTCTTTGTAATAAAGATGTAAAATACAACATTATGTATCTATTTTTTATGTAATTGGTAGGTTGTTGGATAATTAATACAGAGGTCTACAAAGCACTTCTGTTATTAGACCACCAGATTTAAAGCCTGATAACAAGTTCCATCATGTGAAAAGGTGTGTGATTGATGTGAATGTAAATGTAAATGCAGATGACGCATATAAGTGCTGACTTATATGCGTCAATAATCACACATTATCAAATGTGTGATTATTCATTATCACATTATGTATCTATTTTTTATGTAATTGGTAGGTTGTTGGATAATTAATACAGAGGTCTACAAAGCACTTCTGTTATTAGACAACCAGATTTAAAGCCTGATAACAAGTTCCATCATGTCAAAAGGTGTGTGATTGATGTGAATGTAAATGTAAATGCAAATGACGCATATAAGTAGCATTGTACATTATCAAATGTGTGATTATTCATTATCACTTCATTGTGTCCCCTTCCCTTCTGAAACCAAAGCTACCACCTTGGACCAACAATAAAATTTTGCTCACACATTAATGCATTGATACTACGGACATTTTGTTGATAATACACATGCACATTAACATACGTAGGACAATGTGTTATTATGAATTGCTTCTTTTTCTTAGGTAAAGGATCAAAATACATCTTACACAACTGGCACTCAGTAATGAGTGGCATTCAATTTTAGTTCCAAGTTGGCAATGTGGTGTAAAATCCACTAGGTGTCAGCACCAAGCTGCTTATTGGTCTGAGCAGGTCTGACACAAAGAGAACACAGGAAGAGCTCTTTGTTTCAGTCAGCAGCTAATTTTAGTCCTAATTGCTCCAAATTCTTAAATGTGTTACAATTTCTTACTTACTTACTATTTGTTTCCTAGTTCAAATCAATCCAATTGATTAAATTTATTGTTAATTAAATGTTAATTGTAATAAACAATAAATGTACATTTCTCCACTGGAAGACTATTAAAGGATTTCTGATTCTGATTAGTTTGTTTAATGGATTATGCATTATTTGCAACTTTTTTGTATTTATTATTTCTTTCTCTTTCTTCACAGTTCTGTCTTTTTTTGTCTTTATTTCTGCCTCTATTGATCTGCCTATTATGTGTAATTATGTAGGTATTCTTTCATTCATTCACTGTTTCTTTGAATCCTAAGTGGGCATCTAAAGCTGGATTGTTACTTTTTAAATAATAAACTCATTTAATCCATTGAACTGTTGATGAGTGATTATGTGTTGACCACTTCTACTCTGTGTTCACTCCATTACAGTGGTGTACATCAGAACAGCCTGCTACAGCAGCCCATGCTTTTTCCCTCACACCAGCAATGTTCAGCGCAGTGCTGCCAGTATACAGCGATGACATCATTCACTGCTCTGAGAACAGAAGAAACGGAAAAGAGAGGGGAGTGTGTGTGTGTGTGTGTGGATCTGTGTGTATGGTGGTTTCTAGGTGCCGCCTGTCCTTTACTCTATAGACATCTATATATAGCTCCATGACTCTCAGCAGTCACATAATAAGGTTGGAATGACAAAGTGAGCCTTGGATGTTCATAAATCCCCTAACCAATCTCTCTCTCTCTCTCTCTCGTGTGCTCTGGTTTCCATTTTAACACTGTGTATCTTTTGAGATGTGCATCCCATCACTGGCTGGTGTTTAAAAAAACATGTCATAATGTCAAAAGAATAATTGTACTAAATATAAAATAACTTATATGAATTGTATTACATCTACAGTACATTCAAACCTACAGAAGAGGATTGGGGCCACATTATGTAACTGCATTTGAGTTTAAACATCAATCTATGAATACATGGACAAATTATCACTGAGTGTGTTTACATCCACACCTGGTTATCTGTATCTATCCATGTTGCAAAAACCTGGATACGATCTTATCCCAGTTTTGAGAAACCTAGATATGCTAAATTAAGCCCCACCTGCAGGCAGACCATCAGACCATTGTTGTGATCATGTACACAGGGACATAAATAACCAGGTTTTTCATGTTTCATACACATGTGGTTAGTATAGCTTAGCATAAAGACAGAGAGGAAAACAGCTAGCCTGACTCTGTTCAAAGCTCAAAACTACACCTACCAACACCTCTAAAGCTCACTAATCAACATGTTATATCTTGGTTCTTAGCGGATTCCAGTCTTTTATGCTTAGCTAGACTGTACTACCTGACTCTAGCTTAATTGATCAATGATTAAAGGCACTGTGTGTAGCAATTTACATGTATTATTCACTTTGAATTGCCAATGAGTGAACATATTGTAACGTAACTTAATATAAGACAGTGGCGGCCAGCTAGTTAAGCTAAGGTTAGCCAACTAGCTGTAACTTAGCTACCCAGCATGGATCTGGTGTTGGTTGCATCAAAACGTTAGCTGACAAAGTCATTTGCAAACGGCAAGCTAGTTAGTATCGTGGAGCAAATGGTCCAAATAATATATAGGAACATTACAGATAGCAACGTTATTCTAAATATGATTGTAAATAACATTAAATCTCATGTATGTTACGTCACTTAACGGCCAATGGTGTCATTAATAGAAAGGACTTCTCTGGGTGTAACCCTGGCTTTTTGGTTTCATGAAGATAGCTCAGGTACAAATCACATTCTATTGCCTGTCTACAGCATTAGTTACCATGACATGCAAACAGTTGTTTTTATTTAGATTTTCAGATCAAAACTGATCAAAATATAATAATACTTAAATAACAAGGAAAAAGCAAAATGACAGAATGCAAAGTGGGGTGGAGAGGGGGGTCTGGGTAAGGTGGCCTAATTGGAGAGGGCAGTACCGGGGTTCAGAAGGAACAGATGGTGGAGGAAACATGGGCCGGACACCTTCCACCTGCCTACAGGGTATCCTAGGGTGAGCGTGTGTCTGCTCTATGGGTGAGACAAGTGGGTCAGGACAAAGAAGTGGGACAGACCACACACACACACACACACACGCACACACACACACACACGCACACACACACACACACACACACACACACTCATACACACATACAGTGACATACAATGTAGGTATTAAAACATTAATGTTGTAGTTTCAGATAACATTTCCAAAGGTAAAATATGGTGACTGTTTTATCTGCTTTTGTTCAGGTGTTCAGATTGATAGTGCCAGTTGCATTAGTAAATACACTCAATTTCCAGGTTATTAGGTACACCTAGATACAACAGTATACCTACCTTCATGAAGGTTATAATGTTCAGTGTTCTGTGAAGGTAGGATATATTGCAGGACTGTTGTATTAGACTGCACTACTTTTAGCTGATGTAGCTAATACACTTATAATATTTTAAGTATATTAAGACTGCTTACAAGATGCCGCCAGCATTCAAATAGTCCAACTTTTCATTTGTTTAAATTATGACGTTTAAGATATTTAGATGCTCACTTATCGAAAGCAAGTAGTTGATTTAGCAAAATATCTTGAACTGGTTTGTGGTTTCAATGATTTGGCGCTACATAAATAAAATTGAAATAAAATTGATATTTCATTTATTAAGTACAAACGAAAGAAAAGATTTGTCAAAATACTTTCTGACTGTGAAAGCCATTGAAATGGAAGGCATTGGAGTGTGTAACAAAACAAGAGTCTTCCCCCATGCTCTGTAAATCTCAGTATGCTAACATGCTCACCATGACAATGCTTTTTGCAGGTGTTTACCATGTTCACCATCTTAGGTTAACACTAACATTTTCTAATGCCCATTTAAGACAAAGTACAGCTGAGGTCGATGGGAATGTCAAGGTTTTTGCAGATATTTGTTCATAAAACAAGGCATTTCACAAATTAAAATGATAAGAACAGTCAGGCGAATAGAATTTATCATGTCCGGGGACACACAAAACATTATGGTACTAACAGTGTTGGGGAGTAACTAGTTACATGTAATGGCGTTACGTAATTCAATTACAAAATAAATGTAATTGTAATCCGTTACAGTTCCTAAGAAAAATATGTAATTAAATTACACTTACTAATCAAAATGTTGTTGATTACAAAGGGGTTACA
>JAVQJD010024500.1:0-24788 GCA_036023655.1 Nannoperca australis | reverse complement strand
AATAAGAGGATATTGAGGTGATTTCAGCTGAGCTGATGAGTGACACTCTGGTGACTGCTGTTCAGGCCCTGCACACAGTGTACTGGCAGGCTATATTTACAGATGTTGTTAATGCGTATTTATATATAGGATATATGGCAGAAATAAGGATGTTCGTCATTATCACAAACCATCATTTGATGGGGTTTATGCAAACTGCGTAACTGGCCAGTTTTCATGACATTTTAACAACAGTAATGTACATTGTATTGGGAAAAACTACAGAAAGTCCTCCAGGAGGCTGCTCAGGCTAAATAAATACGTATCTTTGTGTAAGTTTGTGTGGATGTGCATTGTTGTGAAGTAAAACGTGGGCGAAACCTGCACAAGACCTTGTTTCAAACAAGACAATCCACATGGGAAAAGGTGATGGAAAACAAAAACACAGACATTATTATGTAACATCAAACAACCAGCCAGATGGTTGTGGCAGGTCACATTATCTATGATTGTATCCTGCACTTGGAAAGTTCTCTGTTGAATACAAGATGACCCAGACGACCCTTATTATATAACACCCTTCTTTTGCAATATCCGTTTTCTTTTCTTTTGAAATATTTTCTAAAGATAAGTAACCTTTTGAATGAAACTAGGCAAGTACAAAAAACATATTTAACAACTTTTAAAGTATGTATGGTCATATTTGGATCAAATTAAGTCAGCATGACATATAATAACCTAATGCTCATTCTGATGCAATGTTAACGATGGTATTTCTTGGCCCATGATTGTGATAAAATATTTTAAAAAAAAATTTCACTCATTAATCATTTATTTTAGTGGTGGCTGCATCCTAACAACGCTAAAGCTACAAAACAATCTGTGAAGTTCTAAAATAGTCGTCAGCTCACACTTTTTCTAAAGTATCTTAAAATATCCGATTGCAAACACATACAATGACTGGTCAAATCTGCCTGAGATGTAAAAGCAGCTCAGCTATGATGCATTTGAGACCTAGGGGGTAGGGGGGAAGCACATGAGTAAATATGTGAGACTAGTGTGCAATGAGCAGTCATCTACTAAGAAAGCATGCTGCTTTCGTGGTAAACATTATGGGTTAAAGACAAGATTTGCCCTGCAATCAAGGTTCTGTCTTATGAAAGAAGAGACCAGCAGCGGAAATCTTGGCTAAGGTCTTACATAGTAGGATATTAGTCAAATGTCCTTCACAGTAAGACGTGAGTGTGTGAGCATTAGGCCTAGGACATGGTTTTGTCAAACATCAAAGCAGCAGATCAAACAGAAAGCACATCGTGTACTGTAATGACTTTAGTAGCATTTCCACTTGATATAAAGCAGTTTATTCCAGTTGTGAAGTGTTTCCTTTCTCAGTTTAGTTCATTTACTCACATGAAAGCCAGCAAGTGGAGACAGACCTGGGTGAAGGTGAAGGTTTATGGATACAGTTCAAAATGAACCATGAAAAGTTTAGTTTGGAGTGATTGCTTGACAGAAATGTTAATGATCCTGCAACACACTATGGAGTATGTTAGGTTAGGGTAAAAGTGAATTCCAGCTATTCTTCAACCTGGGCCTTATTTTCACATAATTGTTCATGACGGCTGTTGGTTATGCCAATGTATTTATGCTTCAAAGGAAGTGCTGTTTTTGGATCATCAAACAACATCTGAATCCCCTTTCCACCTTTCCACGTCTGGGATTGTTCTTGAAAAAGTGATATTCCATCAATCAAGCCCACTTCACGCAGCAATATTGTCCAAATGTGTGGAAAGGTTTGAAGGTAGGCAGGATTTCAACCTCTCTCTTAATCTGTTTTAAGAGGCAGTGACATGCAGGTAGGAGAAGTGTTGCATTTCGGAACTGTTTAGAACACCTTAGCCTTCAGTCAGCTAACTAGCTCGCTTTAAACATACTTAACAACTTACCCATCATATCCATTGTAGAGATCTGGAAAACTTGGATTGATAAACATGGTAAGTATTACCAGAAGTAAACTCGGAGTGTAATCCCTTGGAAATTACTGTAGATGTTGTATCAGACTGCAAAAGATCCCCTTTCAGGTCAACTTGCCGGCTGATTTTAATGGTAAATGAACTGCATTTAAATAGCACTTGCACAGCACAACTTGAATCTAATTCACACAATCGCAGCGATGACAGTGAGATTCCAAGGTAGTGGCATAACAATCTGGAGTGTCTTGCTCAACTGAGATCATTTCTGATACGGTGGACTACTTTACAAGTGATTGAGAGGTTTTTCTTTTTAAGCCGTAGGAGGCTTACGCTGCTTGCTTTGGTAGGTATCATTTCTTAAATGTTATCAGGATCAAGTGTCTCTAATTGAACAAAAATATGAGAACAAGAAAACGTTGACAAATTTAGGATGTTCTTTTCAAGAACAAGTTTTACTCTGTTATGAAAATACCTTTTTAGATCATTATTTATTACCAATTGAACAGTATTTCTCCAGTAGAAAAAGAATTAGCAAGCAAAGGTTTTTTAATAACCACACTGCTGGCATCTGTCAAGACTTGATGCAACAGTCATCCCCAACTAGATTAGTCATAGAACATCAGCTAAAGCGGTTCTGTAGTCACTGACCAGTTTCTCCACATATACTGTATCTCAGAACTGCATGTCTCACAATTTTTCTTTTTGTTAACTGACTCATTTAGACACTGTCAGCTAATAGGCCAATGGCCAGTCCATTTATCAGGGAGCCAAGCTGTTTTTGAACTGAGCTTTCTCTCCGCATGCAGTGAGACTTGTCAGTTCTGCTCTGTGTTCACCCACCGCTCTGTGAAATGTGGTATGACAGGAACTGCAGAGGTTTTAAACCCGAGTTTGTGACCCTACTTACACAAGAAAGAAATATGGATTTTGACTTCAGGCTCTGAGGCAAGACTCGGCAGAAAAGATGTTTGTGTAACGCTACATAAGGAATGGTTCCATTGGTAAAATGTAATGAATTTATGTGTGATTTGAAGCTCCAACCTGTATTTTACAGCTTCTGTTTTACTTTTATGATGCCGATGAGAAAATACTTAAATTTTACCTTTAGATGTATTTTGGGATACTGTGTGTTTTGCACTACAGAAGTATGTCCATATCTGTAAAGTTTAACTTTTTACAATACTCATGAGGCTGACATTTTAGTGCCTTTACTGGAATCTCAGTAAACTATTTCACTATCAAAGCAAATCAAAAGTGTCCTGTAATCCAGGATCAGTGATAAAATGCCAATGCAGTGTTGAGCGCTCCCTCCCTGTCCTCAGCTGCTGAGCTCTTGACAGCTCTCCTGTCAGCAGAGAACATCACACTGGCCAGCAGCAGGATTGCATGCTCTCACGTGCACATCTGCTCTATTTTTGTCACATAAAGTGGACAAAAATCCCAGAAACACACTAAATAAATGTGTAGTATCCTGATATTTAATAAGCAGCCATTCATGGATGTTAAAAAAATTGAAAAAGGGAAATATACACCTTAGCAAACATTAGTAATTTCATTTTATATTTCCCCTTGTAGGCTGAAATGTTTTACCAGTACAATTAACTTGTTTGGTACAGTGGCTAAGACTGCTCAGTGCTTCTCAATGACACACAATCACAAATAAAAAACGCAATGGACAAAACACAAGCAAAGAACACATCATCAAAACTCCATTAAATTTGCTAGAACAGAAAGTGGCTGAGATGAGAGTCAGCACCTCCTAGTATGAAGCCATGGTTCTCTGCCGGATAAAAGTGAATTTCCCCCTTTGGGTTGGAGATGAGTTAGAAGTATCTTGGGGTAATGAGTTCACGAGTGATGGTAACATGGAGTGTGAGATGGACGGGCAGATTGGTGCAGAGTCAGCAGTAATGCGGGCATTCTACCAGACCGTGGTGGTGAAGAGGAAGCTGAGCCAGAAGGCAAAGCTTTCGATCTACCAGTCCATCTACGTTTCAACCTTCAGCTATGATCATGAGCTTTGGGTAGTGACTGAAAGAATGAGAACGCGAATACAAGCAGCTGAAATGAGTGTCCTCTGTATCCCATAACCCTTACAGATAGGAGAGGGTGAGGATCTGAGTAGAGCTGCTGCTCCTTCACATCGAAAGGAGCCAATTGAGGTGGTTTGGGCATCTGATCAGGATGCCTCCTGAACGCCTCCCTGTAGAGGTTTTCCAGGCACATCCAACTGGTAGAAGACCCCGGGGTGGACCCAGGACACACTGGAGGGATTGTATATCTCATCAGGCCTGGGAAGCCTTGAGATCCCCCAGGAGGAGCTGAAGAAAATGGATGGATGGATGGAAATATTCATGTTTATTATAATTGGATTTTGCCTCATTTTGTTTTGCTAAAACAGACCATGACATCCAATAGTTCTGAATGTTAGTGACAGTGTAGTTATGCAATCGGTGTGTTATTGGGAGTAATCTTATTAGTGACGTGATTTTTTTCACTTAAAAATAATCAAAAAGATTAAGATTAGCCATTCTGCTGCAAAGGTATCTGTCAAATATCCTGTCAGAGTTGAGCTACCTCAGCCCATGTCTCTTTAGAGTCCCCTGCAGACAGAACTCTGTCTATTGCATGCTATAAAAGCCCACTTTTTATTGTTTATAAAGTTGTGTTTCCTTTAATAGACATTGTGCAGCGACAGTGACATGAAAGGTGAAATGGGATTAGGTCTGGTACACGCACACATTGCATGTGCCTTAGCCTGCTGAGCTACCACGACAGCCAGAAGCCACATTTTAGTGGAAATCAGCATCTTCCAAACTGCTTTTCCCCCCGCTGTGTGTACATGACGTAAAGGAGATCTTAAAAAAGAAGCCCTGGGCTTCATGGTGACAAAACCAATTAGAGTAAAAGCCATGTACATGCAGCTGCATGGGAATGAATCCCACCTCATTGTATGCTGTCATAGCTTTTGCTCTTTCCTTTTTTGTCTGTCTCTACAGAATAAAATCACAGAAAGATGTAGTAAAACATTTCAATGGGAATACAACAGTTTAGGAATTTATAAATAAAGTGTGAATTTTATTTTGGCTGATACTCATATTTTAGACTGATATTTAATTTCAAACTATTAAATTTGACTATTTGGATTCCATAAATACCAACGTACTCCCTCAAGATATCTCTCCAGGGGGGAACCCAGGCCTCCTAAACATGTAATCCATCCTATACCGGCCTATCCAGTTTCAGCACTGACTTTACATTCAATCAGGGTTTACTACTAAAAGCAGATATTATTCAATCATTTACCAACATGATTGACTTTCAAACATCTGAAACGTCCAAGTGTGTCTGTGTGTGTTCGATTGGAGAAGCTCTCTAGGGGTAGTATCTGCTATGGACCTGAGGAGGCAAAAACATCAATGAAGACTGTGATTGCGTGATGGAGTTCATTAGCCACAAGATAGGTCTACAGTATGGTGCAGAAAGGCATGCTGTTGAATTATTTACACAACCAGACCATACAGTACACTCGACCAAGCCAAACTGATTTTCAATGGTCAAGGCATTTCAAACAGTCTGCTTCAGGAAGTGATGAAAAGAAAGACGACAAACCATCCATGTGAGAGTGGCTTATGTGCTCTATGCTAACACTTTAACCTACATTACCCAGTGATTGTCAGCTGCTACTAGCACTGAATACAAAAAAGATATGAAAAAAAAATGAGTGTGATTAGATTGCTTTTATATTGACGCCATGTATTCAATAGCCTTATAGTAATTTAGCTTAACAACTCAAATCCACTATGTGTAGAATCAACCCTTTGACCAGAAACTATGTTTATATTCAACTAAAATGATTTTGGCAATATAATTGCTCCCTGGTTATATCATGTAAAAGGTGCAGAACCAGAGTTGTGAGATGTGGTCAGACTATGCACTTTGGTCAAGGTTAGAGAAAGATCATGGCTTTATTTAAATATCAAAAAGCAAACATTTTGTCTCATGCTTCCTGTCTGAGTCCAATTTATTTAACAAAGTTAACAAGTTATGCTAACATTTTGCAACTTTGCTGATAAATTTACAAAAATGTTTACTTATTATGTTGATAAAATGTATCATATATAAACACAATTGTTAGGTAGTATTAAAGAGGAAACTGAAACCTTTACTGACACAACACACTTCCGGGGTTCTGACTAGGTGTTTGGGGAAGTCACAGAGCACAGGAGCAAACTAGGCGTAATTTTCTAAACTTCTAGCGGAACTACGTCATTTTGTTGTTGCCACCTACTTGCTTGAAAAGATATTTCCAAGATAGGGCTGTCCTCCTGAGGTCTCACTACAAGCGTAAATTGGTGACGTACAATTCAGGGAATTCAGACACACACAATATTAGCTTTTCCTCCATTTTACCTTGCATGCCTGGCTGGCTGTCACATTTGTATGGGCAAGGCAGGCGGATCACTTTGCTCGACGCAACTAAAGCCGACATGGGACAAGCCATTGGAAATAATGGGTTTCAGAGCACAATGGTGCTGTTGCTGCGTTGTCTCCCCCTCCAACGAATCAGACCCTGGGACACTGAGATTAATGAACTGAAAGTACCCATTTCAACGGAGGCTGTGTCACTTTCCAATAAACAAAAGCTCAGGCTGCTAGAGTCATTTGATAGATGTTATAAACAAATAGAAACATTACATAGTGGCTTTAATCCAGCAAAAGAGAATTTTTGTAAACCCAAATGAAAAAACAAAGGTCACCAATTGGGCATGGTAATTCAGCTAGTCTAAAAGATTAGTTGTTTTTTTTATTCAATCCACTTGTATTTAAAAGAGAGAATGTACACAAATATATCACGTAACAAAATATGATTCATATGAGTTGTAATATGTGTCTATCCAGGGGTTTGCGACATGGAAACGTTTTAGATCCCCTGGTCTAATTGTCCTAGCCTCGTTTTCAAGTGACGTCCCATCTCTAAAAGTAGCCTCATGTAGAAAAGGTCAAGTGTGTCTAATTAGCTCTGTGAGGTTGATGCGAATCTAACTCAACAACGTGACTCCATGGCGTTAATTGCCACCAGCAAATAAAGAGATGCCATATTGACAAGTGGAGAGTTAAGGATACGTGCAGATATTGGCAACACAGTCGCCTGTCTTTCCGCAGAGCTCTTTACCTTCTCCAATTATTGACTTCTTCGCCCCCTTCGAATTCTTCGTCCCTGAATCCTCCTGCTTATACATCATTACCAGCAGGGATCAATCACTGATTATTAAATGAAATGTACATTAAGACTGAGGGGTATTTCCATACCGGGCAACAGGCCAGGGAGTGATGCTGAAGGCAGCAGTGGCAGCAGCACAGAGGCTGAAGTGAGGCTAAGTCAGGCCACGCTGCTGTTTCATATGCAGCCACCAACTGTGAAGTTGAAACTATTTTTTTCTTTTTAAAGACAGAAATCGCTTGAATTTTCCTTGACTTGACAGGCACCAGCATGTGGGCTAGGGGAACACAGGAGCACACACACACACACACACACCCACGCAATATTGTCCCCCATACGCATGCATTCACATGCTCACATATTTATACACATTATTTTACTCTCAGCTACAAACAAATACACACACACGGTGACACAGTCACATTTTCTTCTCTCATCTCTCTCTCTATACTCTCTCTGTTGTTTTATGTGACTCATTCATTCCTTCTTGTAATCCAGTCTGTCCCATTTGCTCTGTCACTCATTCCCATTCACTCAGTCTGTCCTCTAATCCCATCTTCCCATGGGAAATTGAATAGAATACATATTTTCCTTTGTTTAAAAAAAAAAGCTATTTTTCACTTGATGTTAAGCAGCCCTGGATAAAATGCAACAGTTTTCACATGCCTTTCCATGACTTAGTATTCCACAACCATGACTGAGTTGAAACCCAATGTTAACATTTGAATGTGTAATCCTGCTCGGCTGCTGTTGGCAGTACATTTGGGGACACCATATTCTTTTGGCTTATACTAATGACTACTAGTTGACTAGGAAAATCTTGGGGGGATGCTCGGGTGGTGCACTATTTTTGTTTTTAACCACACCAAGTAGGTTAGGTGTTAAAACACCCTAAACCTGCTTAATGTAGTTAGGGTTATTGGGAAAATGTGTGTTCTTGGTTAAAATAAACCATCATTGACTATTGCAGGAGAGCGGCTACTTCTGCCTTTGCTTATGAGAAATGCATGACCAGAGCGATCGTCAGGTTAACTTTAGCAGAGGTCTTTTTAAATATATATGAATGGACAACAAATGCTGTTTTTCAGGTGAGTTTGTTTAACACCACAGCTGGCCTGAATACCACCATCTAAAGCAATGAAAGGTGTGAAGCTGTGGTGAAAAATAAAATTGAAGGTGAGGACAGGCGAAGAGACGGAAGGGAAAAAATGGGTTGAGTGAAGGGTGAAATAAACATGAGAGAGAAGTGAAGTGTCAAACTGTGGCTTGTTCGGAGAGTGGGGAATCAAAAACAGATAACACACTGTGGAAGTAAACATCTGATCAGCCTTCAATCAAACAGCCCCAGTGAGATGTCAACACTCACACACATCCAATTATAGAACACAACCCATTAATAATTATTTATTAATTTAAAATTATTCCTTTTTTTGTTTGTGAGCAGGTGAGAGACTGAGGTAAGAGTAGACTGATAATATTTACTCTCCCTCTTATATAACTGTATCATTCATTAGGCATTACTAAGACTGTGAGAGAGACTCTTATGTATTCCTTTTGTTTGTTGGAATACTTCACTCCACTCCGCTGCAGTGTCAGAAAGAAGAGCGCACATTCAGGGGGATTAGGGCTGGGATTGCTGTCATCTAAAACACTGTCATTTAAACACTCCCTTCGACTTCACCTATTCTTGTTTCTCTCTGTTTTTATTTTTTCTCTGTTTATCCGCTTCTTCCCTCCTTCCCTCCTGACTGTCTGTCTTTGCTGGATGTGCGTTTGTCTTTCTCCTCACCAGTGTACCGTTGATCGGATTCCTCATCAAAAAGTTGTTTTGCCTTTTTGTTTCTGACACTGGCAAGTTTCCAGAAACTGTTCAAGACAGGTGTGTGTATGTGCATATGTCCAATCTTCATCTACAAAGCCTTCGAGTGATCTGTCTCTGTTCTCCAGCACATTGGATTTGAAAGGAAACAGTGAGCTGTATGTGCTGACGTTTAGCTTTTAGGGTCTTTGAGTTCACATCCCTACACGGTGAAGAGTGATAGACCCATAGCCCACATAGTCTCTCAACTCTAGGTCAATGCAGCAGATGTATGATCCTAAACATAAAGTATTTTATGGTCAAACAGAGGAACATTCGCAACAAGTCTTCTCAATTAAGCAACACAATGTTTCATTGCTTTCCAGAAATACTCATTAGACACCTCTATTGACAGGATGACATCATTTGTCAGTGCCTTCCATCCAAACGAATTAAAATAGCTGTTTCAAAAATTAAGCTGTTATCTGATCTGTCTCAGCTAAAGTTAAGGTTTGGTTCAGTTTAGGCACACAAATACAACTCTTAGGGTTAGGGAACACTTGCGGTTGGGTTAAAATCACTACTTTATTAATGTTAAGGGACCTTCATCGTCATGGTTACAATAACAACCCCTTGGTTAAGGTCAGCGAACGAACATGGTTAAACACGGCCATGGTTAAATTGTTGAGTGTCACATTTATTTGAGATATATATCAGATAGGCCTTTATTCATAATTGTTCTTTTTAAAAGTTGTATAAGATTGCATCTACTTGTAAACATAGGTGACCATGACAACTGAACAAACTCCTCCACTCATGACCTGCTGTTGAAAGCTCAGAAATCTAGTTAGTGGACCTTTTTGGTCAAATAGTTCATGAACTAATAACACTCAGATCTGAACACTATCAGAATTAAATCACACCAAAAGGGCTACAATTCCCACACTGTGCATCTGGTGTACTGCATCGAATTGCTCATCACCCTCAAATCAAAGCTAAAGTAAGAAAGTCAGTATTGTAACCTCTTAGTCATTGTTCCATTTTAAATCAAATGTGCTGGAGTACAGTACATATTAAATATCTTGTACTTTTGTTCAGACTGCACTGTATATCTTAAACTAAAACTGTGTTTGTGTTAAGGCATGAACATGAGTGTCCTTGTGTGTGTTTGAAGCTTTTATCTGTATGCATGCATCTACGTACATGTTAACTTCAAGCACACAAATGTTTGTGTGTGTGTGTGTGTGTGTGTGGAAACCTCTGAATGCCTTTGAGTTTGTTGTGAGAGTGTTTGTATGTGCAAATGTGGCTACTTGAGTATATGAGTGTGCGTGTGCGCATGTGTGAAACAGACTCTATCCCAATCAGCTACAGCTTGATCTCTGCTCCTCTGGGAGCTTTCCAGCTGATGTGAAAAGGGAGGGGAGTGCCGATGAGACTGTGGCCCAGAACAGGGCCTCCTCGCTGGGGGAGAGGCGCGTTCAAAGGGCTCGTTTGGCCCCAACGGGACCAGCAAACACAGCTCATTTGCCACTGCAATTCTATTTTCACATCATTTCAATTTCAAAGAGCTGTCTGGCTGCATTAGCATTTGGCTCGGATAAAAGAAGAGTTAGTGATGGGGTGGAAGGCTGGAAAAAGAAAGGAAAGGGTGGAATAAAGAGAAAGGCAATGAGCATGTACTTTATGTGCTAATACTGCCGTGGATTTTTTGGCATTTCTAAAATTTGTGACAGAAGCTTATACCAATGCAGTGGCACTCATCCTGTGCTGTATGCTCTTGTCTTGGTCTTTCAGTTCAGACAGTCAGTCACTTGAACTGCTGCTGGGTCACGTGGACAGAATGAATGCATATGTCAACTGTTTTAATATCAATGTACAAAGTTATGTGATATGTAATGTTGCAAATGAGTGAGCTTAAGCAGTTCTGGGCCGGTGGAGATCAAGTTGCAGACACTAACAAATGCAGTCACACGCAAAAATATGAGTGGATAGGACATTCTGCCATAGGTATGGACAACAGAGGTGGATTAGGCCACAGAAGTGATTTAAGAAGTTCCTTTCTGTATTATTTGGCTGTGCATGTCAACACAGGAATGCGTTGTAACCACTGTGAGTGGAAGCTAACCAGTCTTAGGCTGAGAGGAGGGGTGCTGATGTTGGAAAGGAGAAAACCTTGCAGGTAAGTACAACTCCAAAAGTTTAGTTTAAAATTCCTTCAGTGTGTCTATCTATCCACCGAGATAGATGATGCTTTTAATAGATCTTTAAATAATGCTCAAATTGAAAGTCTAGGGAAATAATAAAGTGAGAGAAGAAATTTATCACACCAATAAAATTAGTCCAAGTGATCAACAGACTGCAGAGTATTGGCTCTACACCACACTTTCTAAAATGCAAAAGCTTGTTTTGAATAAAGCCAACAACTATTCACATTTAAACCTCCAAGAAACAAATGTTAGGTATTTTAAGTTGATAAAGATTTAAATGATTAATTGATTATCAAAATTGCACGTATGGACTATTTGAATAATAAACTGGTCTAGCTCTAAATACATTTAACATGTTCATCACATTTCATTGCATAAGCCTATTTCTAATCAAATTGGATAGAAATCAAACTCGACCACAGGATTGTGTACCACAAAAACAAACATTTTAAATAAAAAGATTATCACAGTATAATACACAGTATATTATAATTTTGTGAGATCAGTTCTGATATCATTACAAAGTAGTTTCACAGAGATTTCCTGCCACACTGTACTCAGATGTTATCAGACTTTCAGTGACTGGATGTGTCCCCCTCTTGTCGTCTTTATGTTGCATCTATGTACACTCGTATGCATCTAAGTATCCCTCGTCTCTCCATCTCTGCCTCGCCATCTTCCCTCCTCTCTCCCTCACTGCGCCAGTGAAGCAGATGCCTTTGATGCCATGCTACAAATCACACACTTAGCTTTTCATCAATATTTCATCAATCCATCCTGGGCTCGTCTCTTTCTAGCTCTCTAAATCAGCAGTGGCTGTGGGAGTGGGGGTGGGGGGTGGATGAGGAGTTTGGAAGTAATTTGGCTCGCAGTGGAAAGGACAACTAGAGGAGGTTGGGGTCAAACTGTTGGGGTGGGAGGGTCAGGACCGTGGACTGAGTTTGAAATGCATGGTCCCAAAAAGTATTTGAAAAGAAAAATGGCAAAGTGAACCATCTAGCATGGTGCTGAAAAGTAATATATTGCAGATTTTGATTAAAGCAATTAAAATAAATACATAAATACAATCATTCTGACATTCCTTATGATAAAAGCTAAACAGAGAGGCTACCTGCTTGACATTTCTGGAAAAACAAATCTAAAGCCGTATTCATACAAACACTGCTACCTTGAACTTGTCCAGACATTACTGGACTTGATTCTACGGACAATGTCTAGTGTCAAATATGAGAAAATAGCTTAGGTTTCATAAATACAAATGGAGGGGAACATCAGCAGAAAAAGCAAATAACCTCCATTCCACCAAAGTTACTCTATGTTTATATCACAGGGAAGTGAAGACTTATATGTTAAGTCTGGTGATAATGTATAATTGTCTTATTGTCAACAAATCCTATAAAAAGACCAAATCACCCCTGAACTCAACCTACAGTACTAACAAGGGCTGTGTGTGTATGCAAAGCCTGAAATATCTTCTTCCATTGTTCTCCAAACCACATCCATGAGTCACACTGTTGCACTGGGTGACGTGTTCCCTCCTTACCATGAAAACACACACACTGTAATTTATTTTGATTCAATCCCACATACATCGCCCTGCTGCCGGATATACTCACAGGAGTACCATATTTGTACTAATCCATGGCTGAAAATAGTCCCCGTACCAACTGCACTACTTTTCCTGTTTGAGTAATGTTTGCTTAAAACAGTGCACAGCTGTCTTAGGAAATTATTTAGCCTCCTTCAAAAAATGTAAGTATATTTTCATGCCCCAGTTTTACCAATAAGCTTGGAGTTGACAGCCACAGGCAAGGTAGAGAAGTCTGAAAGTACTGAGAGAAGTAGACGTTGTTGATTTACTTTTCATGAAAAAACACGAGGAACTGCTAATGCTTGGAAGCCACAGACTAGCCAACTCAAGACTCAAGTCAGCCAATAATGTAGAACAGAAAGACTAAAGAATTCATTTTTAACTTCCACAAAAGGCTCAATGAGCATGCAAGTTTAAATTTCATCAAGTCTGAATGAAAATTGAATGAACCCAGTGAACATATTGGCCCATTGCAGCAGAAAAAGTGTAAAAATGTGCAATCTACAAATTCCAGCTTCAAAAGGCAAGAAGTAACGTTTACTGTCTCATAACACACCGTATAGCCTACCATTGACATAGTATTTGAAGGAAAGCACATTGTATATATTTCTGTAATCATCCATTGCTGGAGACTAAAATCTAAACTTACTTCCCAACAGCAGGAGCAGGAGACATTACCAAAGCAAAGCAGGAAACACCCTGGAGGAACATTTTACATCCTTTTCTTTCTCACTTTATTTTTAAAACAAGTAGGGTTGGGAGAAAGGAGGGAAGGGGAATAATAAGGTAGACAGAAATGGAGAAGAGATAGCTTTAGAAGAGATCAAGTCAAAGAGAGGAAGATATTTCCTTGTTATGACAAAAAGACAAGAAGCATAAAAGGACCAACAAAAAACCTAGGTGTTGTTTTAAGTTTGGCTGCTTTTATTATTTACACTGCCACAGTTTGGGGGATTGAATGTTGATTTACTGTTCTCTGCTGTGTTGGTTGTTTAGTGAAACGACTGCTCATCATGTCTTCTTTGATATTTATGTTACAGCAGGAGACTGGCATTTACAATCGGATACATTCCTCTACAGTTCTGTGTAGCAGCTTAGCAGCTTAGCTTAGCTCCATTAAATGAGACCATTTAAGAGATTAGAGTGCACTCGCATCTGTAATTATTCAGTGTCATTACATTATTCGTCATGAAACACTGGAGTTTTAACATAAAAATTAGGTGTGTAATTATTTCTGAATGTTTATCTCTTTAACTGCATTCCTTAAGATCACCTAACAGGTAATTTTTGCACCTAGCTAAAACAAATGCAGTCTAATGACAGTGCTGCAATAAAATACAATTTTCTAAAGGTTGTAATGTTCCGTTTGTGTTGAAACTGTTTGAGATAGGTGTTTATTCTATTGTAGGCTCTTGTTTGCATTGTGTTATATTGAGAGATGTTTCTAATATGTTAGCCATCCCATGTCTATCAATGAGTAGACTAAATATGATAAATAATCAGAAAATAACCTTCATAAAGTAATGATTTACTGTATTGCAGAGCTGTTGTATTAAACAGTTTTCAATTGAACTACATTCTCCTATGTATTATTTTTAATAGTGCCAGAATCAACCTGCTGGAGCCATTACATAGTATATATCTTTACCACTTGTGCAAAGACACCCCATGTGTCTGATAATGTTAATGTACTGTGGCAGCATAAACTAACATACAAGTGATATCGATGATAGTCTAGATCTGCTAACTGACTAGGCTTGGTACCATAACCACTGAAAGTACTGGACATCTCAAACATACAGTAAAAATAATAACTTTATTTGTTATGCACCTTTCATGCAAGGATGCAGCCCAAAGTAGCCCCATTCAATAGTTTAACCACTAATCTAAATCAATGAGCAGTTTCATTTGCATCAAAAGTAAAACTGTAATATTTCACAAGTAGCAAAGACAAAAGTCTGAAAAATACATTTTAATTTGTTTAGTAGAATTTATTTTTTCCTTGTTCACTACCATGGTAGTTATCTTAAAAATGGAATAGTATTTACTTGCTGTCATCATACACAGAAGTCAGTCACTCCCCCTTGACTGGCAAACATGTCAGTCAGCATCTGCCACTGACGCTGACTGATTCCCAGAGCTGCTGTGTAATCAACTACACAAACAGATTTAGAAAGAATTCAGGCAGAACTGTCTACTGGCTGTTTGAGGGTAAAGAGAAGAGAAACAATGTGAAGCAGTACTTTCCATCACAGTTTTCACGAAAACATGAAATTTGTCAAAACATAACAGATTTCCACCTGTCACTGTGATTTTGATCAGAACAAGTCCTGCCATTAAGTGTAACTTACCTTTGAAGCTCCATACAGTATATATTCATCAATTGTGCAACAAAGCTAACAGAAGAAAAGGAGGCAAGTGAAAACACCGTGTTTGAGTGGACGATGGTTGTAGATATAACACACTACCTAACACTCCAACGTGTCCTCTAAAAGTACCAGCAACAGGTATACTGGATCTTTGTCATGATAACACGTGGTTAACGTTATGAAGCAGTTGCTGTTTGGTTAGGTTTAGGCACCAAAACTACTTGGTTAAGTTCAGGAAGCGATCATGATTTGGCTTAAAGTCAAACTAAAAGTCAACGTTGACTTTTTTAAAGTTACATCAGATCGTAACGTTAAGTTACATCATGTGACTTATGGCTTATGTCAAGTGACTTACCAACGCAGATTATTATTAACGTAATGTATCTTAAAATCTTAAAATTAATCAACGTTGACTTTTGGTTTCACATGGGACACGGACAGCGGCCTTATGTCTGATCTGTGTTGTCTGACCTATCCTTCCACTCCGGCCTCTCCCTATGCCGACCTTATTTCGCACTTCACACTACCTATCCTGACTTCCTCCTTTTCTCCCATCTTAATTACTATGGCTACAAGAGGTCGCCGCCTAACAATAAACTAAAATATGGGTTGTAATAAGCTGCTTGCACAGACGACATATACTACTGTATTCTTGGGGAGGGTGGTCTGTTCCTGTCAGCTCTCATCCATGGACACTTTCTAAAGACATGTTTAAAGCCAATGCTTTGTTCATAAAACTGTGTCCCACACCCAACTAGCTGTTGGTTAAGTGTGAAGTGTCCACAATTTTGCTTTTTATTCAGTCAGTCAGTCAGTAATTTTAGTATGCAGCCATAATTCCTCCTTGTGTAATTATAGGTGCACCGGCTGAATGACAAATCTTTCTCATCTATCTTCAGACACGCCCCGAAGGCTTGGCAACACAGCACTATCTCCTCCACAATCCACAGATAGGACAAAGTGTGTCAATGAAGCAGATATATATTGGTCAAATCTGCTGTACGGAGATGCCAAGCTGATGTTAAGTATCTTTACATTTATCCACTTCCATGCCAAGTTTTTTTTTTCTCCACAAGAAATGAAGAGAGAAATGAATGCTTGTCTCAGAGGAGACAGCATTCTGGCCATACTGACACTAACACCCTTTAGGAACCATTTTAATGAATTTCCTCTAGGTAGGTTAGCAGCTCCCTGGAGGCAGAGTGAGGCAGGTTTTATACAAACCCCTCCCATGCCACACAAGTCTGTCATGGAACAATAAAAACATATCAACAAGCTGCGGTTAAGATCTAAGATTGTAAATTGTAAATTGTAAATCTAAGACAAATAAAAATCCAAGAGAAATATCAGCAACATTAAATCAGTCTAATCCAGCTTCCTCCAACCTGGCTGCCACTAGCTCACTTCTCTGTGACTAATGGTTGCTGCTATTCATCCTTGCGGTTTGGGTAGAAAATGCTAGAGCGCAGCCTGAAGCCCAATCAATGCCCTCTGTTTGCATATCAGTCAATACCATCAAGGAGTAAGGCCGGGCTAATTGATCTCCTCCTTTTAAACTGGTCCGCGGCTCAATGAGCACCACCACTTGAAGCAACAATCCCAAATCAATCAAATAACACATTGCAATTATATAATCTCTTTCAAGATTACTGACTGCTTACTAGGGACTGCAGCTAAGGGTTGGGATCCACTGGGTTACTCCAACTGGCTAATATAACCTAGCTATGGTTCTTTTGCTTTGTAAGTTTAGTAGCAAGTTGATTAGTTACAATATTAAACAGCAACATCAACAAAATACTTGGTTGATATTAATTCTAATCATTCAAATAACGTCTTAACTTAATTCTTCGTTTCATAATTCTTAAGGTCAGTTTAAGGGCTGTACAGCAGACATTGGGATGAGGAGGGTTTAATATAATACTTTATCTGATACAAAAATCAAGACCCTGAGTATTATTATTACTTTCTTTGGACCCTCACCTTGAGTTAGGAAAAATCCAGAATACTCAAATATCTAATATATATATATTGATCAGTCAGATTTATATATATAAAAATAATGAAAATACAGCCAGTGGCTTTCATCAGCAGTTGGTCAGAAAGTGGATCTTAAAATTAAAGTTTTTTAATTTACTTTGTGACTCTATACTGTAAATTAATCAATTGTGTATTGTGTGATGTGACTAACAGAAAACTACCTGTACTTTGTTTAGAATTTAGTTATGTTTATAAATAAATAAATAAATGTTTTCTGTTTTTTACTGGTTGTAACAAAAACTATAGTCATAACGTGACACATTTGCAAATTTAAAAACTGATTTCTACCTTTATTCTAATTATTATTATCAAGACATGTTTGAATTCTTTATGTAAAGCCTGCAGAGATGTAACCTTACATATAACCGTGTAGCCAAAGCTAAGGTAAAACAAGTAAAATGCTGTCTCTTCTTTCCCATCAGTCATGATTTAATTACCACCACCACACCATTTCAGCATTGCACTGCAATTACAGTGTCAAGCAAGTCGTGCCTCCTTGCCTCAGATCTTTGTCCATTTCCCTATGCCTCTCTTTCTTCCTTTCTCCCCTCATCCTGCGATACTATCAGCCAGTCACATAACTGCTAAACTACAGCATGATGAATGACCTTCGATCTTTCAGTGAGAGGAACAGCAAAGATGAAAGTAGGGACAGTTGTACTGAACTATGATGCTGCTGCTGCTGATGTTACATGAAAACGCATTACTAGTTGAATAAAAAAAAAGTCTCACTTCTAAATGCAATTCAGTTTAATTGGTTAATTTATTCAAACTCACTTACTTACTGGAGATACAAGAGAGATGTACAGTAAGTAAATGGGAAAGTGTGTCCAAACTTTTGACTGGTACTGTATATATGTAGAACGATATGGTGTACTGTTGCTGGTGCGAAGTTGCAGTGTTGCACAGGAAGCGACATGTTTTTTTTTTTGTTCACAAAAAACAATGTTTTTACAATTTCAGTTCACTATAATTGGTGAATACCTGGTGAATAACTCCAACAGACTAATGTGTTGAATTATGACCTTCTGCCACTGAAGGGCATAAATGTACACAACACTACTATACCTGTGCCAGGTACTGTATAACTGTACCTTTTATTTTACATTAAGGCATTTAGCAGACACTTTTACCCAAAGCGACTTCCAAATCTGGAGCAACTGGGGGTTCAGTTTCTTGCTCAAGGACACATGGACAGGAGGAGCCGGGGATCGAACCGCCAACCCTACAACTGATGGACAACCTGCCCTACCTCCTGCACCACAGCCTCAAATTTTACTTAATTTCATTTTTTTTAATGATTATTATTGTTTTAATATCATTATTACCTGACACTTTGGCAATATTGTCATTGTTACATTCATAACAATAAAGCAAATTGAATTAAATTGAATACTACAGCGCAAGTTTGTTCACGCTGTCTCTAGTTCCCTATGGTGCAATCTCAGAACTGGCTATCGAATGACACCGATTTAGCCCCTGGGACTAACAGCCAATGTTTCAGTGCTTCCGCTGTAGCCAGCAGATATCCGGATAATGGATATCTGGGCCAAGACTTCCTCTTGTGGGTGTGGGTCATTGTTTACAGTCCAATTACCAAACTCGGTCTGACAACAATTAGAATGCAGACATGTAAAAAAAAAAGCTAATAAAAAGCTAATCTCTGGGGTTCCAAGATTGAAAAGCTAAATTATTGTCAGACGATAGCCTATGGGTTCCGAGATCAGACAATTAATTCTGCCTCTTTTGCTCTCCACACGGAATGTTTACCTGCATGCAACCAAAGCACGCCAAAACGTGATTGGTAAATACTACCCGGACTACAAACTGACTACAAACAAAAACCAGAACGCTTCCAATACCAAAACCTTGTCCCTCGCCTACAGATGCTGCATTCATTTGCAGATATTAGTTTGTAGAGATTACCTAAGGTGTGACACCAACACTCTGCTGCTGTCAATCAAACATAGACACTGACATGCCCCTCCAGCCAGCTGATACAAAGAGCATTCTGATATTTCCCAGAGGCCTTTTTTCTTCCTTTTACTAATTATTGATTGATGCATTTAAAAAAAACACTGAAGACTACAGACAGAGATGACTAAATGTGATTTCACTTGGACTTTAAGTGACTAGCATCAGAATATGCAGAATAGTGTTAGATTACTGATACATTATCATCAGCATTTTAATGGTAAAGCAAGTCATAGTGGAGCTAATTTGATATATAAACATATATGGTATCATTTTATTATTCTATTTTTCTATCTATATACATCTGCATTCACAAATGATGTGATGAAAGTGGAGAAACTATTGTGCACAGACCTGGTAGGTCAGTACCCACTACATTCACCTTCAAAACAGAGTTTTTTCCTGGTGAAACAAGGCGCCTTAAACTTCCCCTCCTATCAACTCCCACCACACAGTCTATTAGTGTGAGAGCCAAGTTAAAGAGAAAAACTATAAGAATAGGAGAATGAGGAGAACAACAACACAACATAGTAAAATAACTACGACACTGTTTTCCATGCCAGCTCCATTTCCAGGCAGTTTTGTGTTTGTCTTGCCTCTTTACCAATATGTACTGTGAATGGTCCCTGAACAGACAAACTCTGCTGAGACAGATAAAAAGACATTTGGCACAGGGAGACAAGAGTGAGAGGGTGGATAAAGAAAGTTAGGTGGTGGGGGAGAAAGACAGAGAGGAAGGAAGCGAGACAATGAAGGTGCGGGAGTGAAAAACAACAGGGAGAGAACAAGCTAGAGTGAAGTGAAGGGGATTACAGGGAGAGGCAGAGAGACAAAGTGACGTTACAGCAGAAAATAGCAGTACTTCACTAAACGGAAAGCTTCGCTAAATGTTGCCTGTCTTTTTGTTTGTTTTAGTCTGTGCTGACTAATATCTGAGAAATCGATGGCCTTCAAAATGCAAGGCTTTCATCCAGCCTCCAAAAGGTGGTTTAATAGGCAAGCAAATTACCCACAGACACCCTAATTAGTGACAAAAGATAAAGCAATCAGTCTTTCTCTGTCTGTTTCACGTTTTACTTTCCCTGCTCCTTCAAAAAGCATCAGGCTGTAATTGTAGAGGAATTTATGAAACAACTTGTTTTTTCAAGTGATGACATCTTCACTTACCAGTTCAGATTATATGTGGGAAGTTGATTAGAGACGATGTTGGGCCATTACTGATTGATTAATCATTTTGACAATCACAGCTCAGGTCTTTGAAGGGCAACCTGGGCACACTCCTGATTATACCTGGGACAACTAATAACATTACTTAGTTTGATGATGTAGCCTTCAAACTTAATGTCAAAACCTTATATGTGAAGCTGTATTTATAGTAGTGCGTTAAGGTGTAGCCCACTGCATAATTTACAATTACGCTGTGGCTGACATGCACCTCCTCAAAAATGGAAATACACATTTGGACGTGGCTATATTCACAGGACATATGTACATTAATTATTGGTCATGTGGTTGAAAAGCAATCGTTTCCTTGTGTGGCTGTACTTTAAAACGAGGAGGTTCAAGTAGGTAACTTGGGCATCTTTATCCTGGAAGTTGTGTTGTTGCCAGTGTTGTCCTGCAACTATAAAACTATTAACTATAAGTTGGTACCCCCCCCCCCCCTGTATTTCCATGACAAGACTTCAATATGACAAAACTAAATTCATTAAACATTAACTGTGAGAAAATCTTCAATCTGCTTTGCAAAGAAGTGTCTGTTGTAAAGACATCATGTTCTATTTGTTGAATCGTATTAGTTCAAAATGAATATGCATATAAAAGTACATTTCACGCCTGGACTCAGTGTTTAAATGAATAACTTCAGACGTGCATTCTTAATCATGAAACCTGTCATTTTGTAGCGAATTCAGTACCTGTTCTTTTAGCTTATTCGAAAGCAGGTTTCTGTAATTTGATTAAATTGCTCATTCTTGGTTTTGACTCAAACTGAACAAAAATATTCAAGGTTTTTCTTTTTTTGCACAAGACTAAAATTGAGGTATTAGGTTGACTGACTATATCTACAAATCGCTGACAAAATAAACACTAATTGGAAGATGTGGCTTTTGTCACCTGTGTTTTTCAGCAGAGTCGTGTGACAGTAGAAGGAATCAGTTCAGAGTATGGGGATCATTTACTCTTGCATTGTAATGTACAATATTAAAAAGCAAATACACAGCATAAAACTCTAGATTTAGGTAAAGATGAAAGTGCAATGGATATTGATAACTTACTTAAGGTTCAGTCAAAGTTGGCAAAGAACATGAACGCTTTTAACCTGGATTTAAAGGGAGTGAAAGTTGGGGCAAGTCTTTAATATTCTCAAAGTAATGCTGCTCTTTCATGGTTAGTTTATATTCTGTGAATAGTCAGCAGACTGCTACCAGATGACTTAAGAGGCTGGTAAAAGATAGTCAAAGATGTATTTTCATCCTAAGCCACTTGGAGATTTACACACAAGCAGCAACTGTATGAAGAAGGACTTCTGAACCTATCAAATCATTTATCCATACTGTATTTTTCTTATCTGTAAATTATGATCAACAACTAATTCTCTTGTTTCGTCTCTCACTTGTTCTCCCATACGTCAAGCTATATTTTCTCACACACCACCCCCGCTCCGTCCCTCTCTTTCCCCCTTCACTCCTCTGTCTATTTTTTGATGACCTGAGAGGCAGTGGCCAATGAAAGACACAAGGTAAAATGGATATGGATTTTTCTCACTCAGCCGACCATCCCCGAGATGATTAAGTAGTTCATCAGGCAGAAATATAGAATTCTTCCCAGCGTGCTCATCGACCCGTCCTATAGATACATTAAAATGTCGGCAGGAAATCGTTGCAGAATGCATCGCATTACACATCGACTGCAAGCAACTCCGGGCCAATTGATCTCTGTTGTATGGTGGTTCTATGGGTGTCCCAAGTGACTCAAGCCTTGCTTAACACACATGAACTGTCACACATGTACAAACATGTGACTGATGGTGGAGAGTTATTTCTCTACATTTTGTTATAGTATTATAGAGTATAATGTAGGTTGTGGCAGTTAAACTAAATTCTTATTTAGTTATTTGAAGTAAACACTAACTTAATCTCACTTTATTTTTTTCTCAAATATAGGAAGTCATTAAATATAGTACATTCTTTTCAGTGGTCTCTTTGCAATTTTGTGAGTTAGTATGTTATGGCAGTTCGTCAATATTTCATTTTGCAGAACTTTAAGCAACTTAACACTCCTATTGTGTTTTGTTTCTTGTTTCCTATTATGGTGTTCCTGGCCAAAATCGACCGGGATGTTCATAAATTAAGCATAAAGCATAAATTATCACCAGGCGATGTGTGAGATCTTTTAACAAGCTTCATTCCCAGGCATCCTCCCTAGGGTGGTAACTATTCCAACACTCCTCCTGCAGCTACATAACCACTGTATCCAACAGCATCGTACAAATCAGCTCAATAAATGTATTCTTCAGCATTCAGATTCTACATTTGAAGTGCTTGTGCCACCAAATTGACATGGTGGAAATGACTGCTGCATTAGCACCACAGTATTAGCCATATAAAAGACCCTGCATTAGCACTGTTACTTGCCATGGAAGGAATACCCCCACAGTACCTGCGAAAAAGTGTAAATTTTCACTGAAACAGACAAGTGTTCTTCATTCAAGGATTTCATCTGAAAGTGTAACTTCTCAAACTCTGAGATACTGAATGTAGTAAGCTAATAGCTTTGCAGCAGATGCACAGAATTACAAACACAGGGCAAAGTATCACACAAACTGAGAGAGGGGTCTATACAAAGGCTTTCTGGATATCTGCTGCAGGTTTTAGAAAGCAACATTTAAGCTTACTAATGCAACTTGTACTGCAGCCTGGAATTGAATTACAGACCAGTTTAAAAGGAAATAATGCAGCCTTGTTTCTGAACACAGCTAATAAAGATCTGAAACTATAAATAGACAGACTAAGAAAAATGACACCAGAAAACTAATTGTTAAGGGGCCTCTAGCCCAATTGTGTTTTGCATATGACATATACTGTATTACCAACTCTGTGCTGTATTCATTTAATAGTGGTAGGTATTGTATGACACCAAAATAAGATCTTTTATGCTTACAATTAAGACAATTAAAGACGTTGTCAGACACCCTGGATTGTCAAAGCAGTAGGTGTCAAGTGATGCCAGAGGGTTGAATGAATATAATATTCTGTTCTAAATCCCATAAACTTAATTCAAATCACCTAATCAGCTTATTATTGTGAAATGAACAGCCTAATATTTCTTTTTCCAATGTTGTTTGGATGTGACAGCATATGTTTAATGTGTTGTCATCCACTATTGCAATACTGTTAATCTTTAGACATTTATAGTGGTTGTGTTGTTCATAACAGTTCATATGGGGGTATGAGCAGGGTGGATAGAGGGATGAAGAAATGGAGGAGAAGCTTTCATTTGAGGTCTCAGTGTGTTGGCTGAGATGGTGTACATTCTGGGTGGCTGACAGATCTGAACAGCTCATTACTCTTTCTCACTCCCTCACACACAGTTCTACAGGTAATTTTGCTGTTGCCATGGAAGCCATCTCAATGAGCCAACACTCTGACTATCTGAAGATCATATGCAGAGCATGAGTACTGTATAGATAACCAGCATTACTAGTTTACCTCTCATAATCTGTCTTCCTCTCTTTCTCTTAGCAGTGACATATCAGGCAAATTCTGGATTGCAATACTGAATTCAAATGGTGCTATAAAAAAGTGACCACAGCAGCAGGAGCTGAAATCTGATCATAGGCTAACCTTTATTGCCTATGATAAATAGTTTGCATATTTACAAGGTTTTCAATTGAGGGTCTAAAATATATTAAAATTATTATTTTATAAACATACATTATGTTTATGAGCAAGTTCATACCAAGCAGTGTTGCAAGGTGCCATAAGCCAAACAATTGTAAAAAGATATATATATATAAATTTAAATTTTTTATAACCCAGATTGCCAAAGGTCTGCAGCCTCGTTCACAACAGCAGGATACCCAAGCCCAACTCTCGTCAGATGAGGAGATTTCTACAGAAATGTAGAAATTATGTTCAGGTTCGGTCACATCATAGTTGACATGGTGCTTCCTGTTCAGTGCTGGGGTTTGTTATTTACGTGACAAGACATGATCGCAATACACAGGCTGTAAATAATCATGTAGCCTGGCTATGGATAGAGGACGTCAAACTAAATTTGTCATCGTGGGAAAGTTTAAAAAAACTGCAGAAAACCACGCAGGCAAATGGAGGACGGGATGGAGGCATTTTGATTTGCTTCAGCTTCCATTAACTGCGTCAGGCTCGGGTCGGGTTCGGACATAAAAAACAGAATGCCTGTCAGGTTCGAAATATGCTGCCCGAGCTGCACTCTAGTTCACAACACATCCATGATTTCACAAAATTGATTACAGTGGGTTACAACTACAGGCCAGTCACTAGAAGTACTTCAGCTAATTGTGGCAACAAAATTGATCTTTTTTGGGAGGACAGTCTGAAAATGGTTTAACACTAAAACATACTTAACAAAAGCTGCAAAATACAATACATGGT